>JAQQZT010000015.1:8396718-8424609 GCA_030068275.1 Clarias platycephalus | reverse complement strand
TATGAGTGTCACAGCAAAGGGTCTGAATACTTAGGACCATGAGATATTTCAGTTTTTCTTTTTTAATAAATCTGCAATAATGTCAACAATTCTGTGTTTTTCTGTCAATATGGGGTGCTGTGTGTACATTAATGAGGAAAACTGGAATAATTTAAATGATTTTAGCAAATGGCTGCAATATAACAAAGAGTGAAAATTTTAAGGGGGTCTGAATACTTCCCGTACCCACTGTACTGTATGTATCACTCTGCATCCAAGGTGTTCTTATGACCGTTAATTACAAAGCTAACTAGGTTCTAACACAAGGCTGAATTACAAATCATTCCGCAATCCCTGATTGCGTCCAATTAACGCTATTTGGGATATTATCAATGTTTTATTCTCCTCATCTTTTGTCCACATAGTACCGGTAAGAATATGAAACTACTTTCACTCCTGTTAATTACACTAGCTGTCAGTCGCCAACTGTCGGTTGCCAGCTTCACCATTCGCGGATAGTTCCACCAGTTGCAAAAGGATACATGATGGCAAAGTAACTGGTGGGTTGTAACTATCACACTCAGGGTTGCGCTGTACTGCTGACTGTGATGAGGTCGTATGCATGAACGTGCTCTTTTGACAAAATGTTAAATATTTTTATAAATGATATAGTACCTGATAGAAATTTTTTTGTGTTTTGCAATAAAATAAATAATTGATGGCCCAACCACTGCATTTAAAGTTCTACATTATACATGCATTTGCAGTAAATTCTGTCAGAATCACTTGTAAGTGGGCTACAGGGACAGTAGATGCTGATAGAGGAAAGATGCTTTACTTTATGGTAGTTCTCAGAGACTGACTTAAAGAACCACCTGAGTGTTTTCCAATACATATAATACTAGCTGCCTGCAGTGATTGTTGGTAAATCCTACAGTATACAGTACATTTCAAATTGCCGTGCTTATGTGAGGCCATTGCGTAAATAAGTTCCTGCAAATATATTTGTTCCTGAAATACATGTTGAACATCATCTCTTTAAAATGCTATGGGTGTGCAGGCCATGCCCCAGTTACATTTGGGAAATGATGGCATAAAAATCTACTTAAGGTTGTCATTTCTGCTTCCATATTTAGAAATTTGATGTGGTGGTTTCTCATTATTCTATGCTCATGGTTCAAAAACAACTTGAGTGTTGGCCTCTGAAAAGGAGGCCTGAGATTAGCCTAAAATTACACCGGGTAAATTAAACTGACTGATGAGCCACCTATCACTCAGCAAAAAAAAAAAAACACTTCCTGTAAAAACATTTTGTCTGTGCAAAACTTTCTCTTTGTGCAAATTCCCAAGCAATCCATCATCCCATTCAGACGTTAGATTTGCCTTTGGGTATGATTTGTATAATCTATCCCTCTTGTCTGTACATCGCTGTGAGTGCCATAGCTAGCAATTACTCTGTCAGTTATGCTGGCGCGATGGACAATAAGTCCTCTTAACCAGCTCCTCGTAGTCAGTTTACCCACGAATACATGGTAAGGAGTTCTATTCATGGTTTACACACAAAAACAATATGGTTGATAAATGACATACCAGGTGATCAGTACTAACAGAGCAAAAAAAGTTAATTATGTGCAATGGATGAGTGAACATAGTGTACAGTATTCAGCTATCATACAGTAGCTATCTCCTCTGTTGAGAGGAGATCAGAACCTGTGTGTGTGTGTGTGTGTGTGTGGTTTGCTGTGTAATTTGTCTCTAAAGGTGGAATGAGGGTTGCTGCAATGTGCACTGACAGAATAAAGTAGGGCACAAGCTAGATGAGTGTGTGGAAAGGGACAGCTGCATTGCAGATAACCCTTGGGTGAAGGAGTAAGTAATGGCGAACTGGCGCCCCCTTTTACCAACCTTTCCATTCACAGAGTTGCTTCACAAGCACCATTCACTTTCCAAGGTAATGGGTCTTTAAAAAAAAAAAAAAAAAACTCACACTCCATACACTGCAGTCATGAACCAGGCACCATAAACCATATTGACAGGTGTGTGTAGAGGGTCTACGCATTGTACAAGACTTTTGATTCACAAACATTATTTGCACCCTCAAATACTTTTATATGTTTCATGTAGCAAAACTGGATGGCACGGTGAATAGCATTGCTAGTTTCCTTGTTTGATTCTGAGCTGTGTGAAGTCCATGTATGGTTCCTCAAGGTTTGGTTTCATCCAACTTCCCAAAAACATGTCATAAGATAGTTGACAACACAAAATTACCCCTAGGGGTGAAAAAGTGGGTTGATTAGTGTTGATTTGCCTCCACAATGTACTGCAATCCCATTTATGGAGAAGTGATTCCTCATGATCAGTGATCCATAGGGTAAAAACTCAATCCATTGTGTGACTTTGACTCTTAGGAGCAAGGATGAAGCATGTTCTGCTGATGTATGAGTGAATGAACGAACAAATGAATAACTGAAATTAAACTAGGTTACACTATTGATTTTTTTAACAGCACCGCATCACTCTTATTGGCATCATTAGCTCTAGAAATTCTTATGAGAAAAATGTTTAATTTCTATAACGAGGGGAAAAAATGGTCTCTGGAGTTCTTTGTATTTGTTAGATAGATAGATAGATAGATAGATAGATATCTTTTTCCACTTATCTGTAAGGACAAGTCCATGGAATTTAATAAATTGGTTGAAATGGATATTGTAGTCAGATGAGACAAGAAATAAAATTTTTGGCAACAGTTAATCTTTGGACATAGCCATCTCAGGAATTTGAAGTAAACTCCATGGAAAACATATGGGCTGAGTTCAAGAGAAGAGACTACGAGAGAAGACACAGGACCATAGAGGATCTTGAAAGATTTCCTCCTCCAAACCTATCAAGCTTTATAAGAGATTAAAGTACATTATATGAGAAGTTGTTATATATAAGTTTATGAAGTACGGTATGCCAGAATGTTTATATACATACACTCAACCACACTGTCCACTTTATTAGGAACACCTGTGCACCTATGTTTCATGCACTTAGCTAATCACGCGGCAGTTGCTCATTGCATAAAATCAAAAATCATATAGATACAGGTCAAGGGCTTCATTTAACATTAACACCAGAATAAGAAAATGTAATCTCAGAGGCTTTAATGGTGTCATGGTTGTTGGTATCAGATTGGCTGGTTTGAGTATTTTTTAGATGTCCTGACAGTTGGAGACCAGCCAATGTTTCAAATCTTTATAACTGCCCATTTCTTGTGACTCTGTGCCCATGACAGCCCAGCATGGTCTACCACTTTGATGTTTTGTGCATATACTGTAGAGATGCTTTTCTGATCACCAAAGTTGTAACGAGTAATTGTATTGTTCCTGTCAGTTCATGGCCGTTTTCCTCTAAGCTTTCTCGTAAACATGGAGAGCTTTTGTTCATTCTAACATTTGATGTAAATATAAACTAAAGCTCTTGACCTGGTGAAAGTAACCCAATTTACCAAGGGATTTTTGTTTAACAATGATGCCAATAATTCTACAACTGACCAAACATTAGGGATAATGCAGAAACTAGAGGAATGACTAAAGATGCAAAAACTGTTCAGAGTTTCCATACTTTTCGATGTACCACAGTTGAGTGCTGAAGGCTCGCTGTATTGAGAGCGGGTTGTGTAAAGCGGAACAAAAATCATAGCATGGCCAGATGGTGGTAAGAGTAATGATTTTGTTATAAAGATGACACAAACTTTAATTTGTGCCCGCTTAAGCCCATGTTTTAGAAACATATTCATGACCGTGAAAAAGAAAGGGTAAAAGGGTTGATCAGGCGACGGATACACCTCACCCTGGAGACATACATCTGTCGTCTCTGTGGCAGGTACTTGACTGGATCAGGTTCCCAGCTCGACACTGATTGTATCTGAGCACTTGGAGGTGAAGGGGCTTAAACCAAGGACCTTCTGATCAGTTGTCCAACATATTAACCACCGAGCCACCCACAAACAAGTCAAACTGGGTATTTCAAGCCCAGCTAATGTTTCAAATCTTCACCTGCCTATTTCCTGTGACCCTGTGTTCATATTCTTGATCTTGGTATAAAACCCAACCTGGTCTTCAGCTTTTGTAGCATCGGATTTAACCGGGTTAACCACCGAGCCACCCTAGTTCATGACTGTAGAGACCAATTTCTAATATACTGTAGACATTACATTGGAGAGAGAGAGAGAGAGAGAGAGAGAACACCCACGCGCCATAACGCTTTATTTATAACCCCTGGTTATAACCAGCATATGAATCCACCTGTTTGCTGTACATTCATAAGCATGTGCCACATGCATTCCTACAGGAACTGAGCAGTGAGATCTGGAGCAAAATCCGAAAGCTCATAGACAGGGATGGTGATCTGTTGCGACACACTGTTTAGAGCTGCGGGTTTGGACGTTTTGTCATCACGCGCGCTGCGGTCGTGGACTTCCTCACGTTCCGAGAGAGAGAGAGAGAGAGAGCGCGCGCTAACGACACTGATAACAAACACAGCTGCCTGCCTTGATTTGTCATAATGCAGAAAGGAGGCGGGATCTCTCTCTCTCTTTCTCTCCCTCTCTCTCACACACTCTCTCTCTGCAGCATTGCAGGTACGGAGCCGCGCTGAGGACACAAAAAAACCCGGAGACGTGAAGGATGTGGCGCGCGCGCTCTGACCATGTCTGTCGAGGCTTTTTTTTTTTTTTTGTCTGTTTGTTTGCCATCCTGTGCGTAAAGATCCACATTTGCGCCGTGAAGTTCATGACTCTACAACCACACACACACACACACACGGCGACGTCTTGTCCGCTGCTATTCCTCTCTGCGCTTTGCGTGCACTTGCACTTGTTCCACTTTGCTGGTTTTTCTACACAATGCGGTGCAAAAGTGGGCGTGATTCCGCTCCGAGTGCACCCTAAATAATGAGAAATAGTGTCACGTGGTTTACGAGAGCTTCACACTTGATTGAAAAAAAAAAAACCGTATATATAATAAAAATCAGTCATGAATTGTAGTTGGTGGAGTTAAAGTAAAGTCGAATAAAGGCAGAAGCGCTTCTATTAGTAATACAAGCAGAAATACATATATCTATATACGTATCAGAGTAGATATGATCTAATAGTGAGAACGGCGTGTAAGGGGAAAGCGTGTTTGTGGGTGTGGCAGTGCGTGCGTCCCCGCAACAGGAGGCAGTGCCATTATTGATTTACATGATTGCGCAACGTTAGCTGTTTATGAGTGTTTTAATGATGATGAATCATAAATCATGCTAGAGCGTTTTAAAAAGTGCGCGCGCACACACAAACACACACACACACACACACACACATCCAGACCGTGCAGAAATCCTGCGCAATCTGACAAGAGCCAGTTGCAAGAAAGAAAGAAAGAAAGAAAGAAATATAAGTCGGGCGCTTATTTATGTGTCGCCCCGCCGTCTGTCTTTCACTGCGGGCTAACAGGGTGCAGGGGATGGAGGGAGGAGGGAGGGAGGGTGAGAAGAAAAAAAGAGAGAGAGAGGGGAGCGATGGGAGCGCGCGGACTGAGCGGGCTTTTTCTTTCTCTCTGCACGGGGAGGAGCGCACGAGCACCGAGCACTGAGCACCGCGCGCGCCGTCCCTGCTTTAAATAGGATTGCGCGTGAACATTTCCCAGTGCGAAAACTGACACACTGCACCTCTCTCTCTCTCTCTCTCTCTCTCTCTCTCTGTCTGTCTATCTATCTATCTATCTCTCTGTCTGTCCATCTCTCGGGGACATTGGTCAGGATGCCGATGACTGACACCTGCTTCTCCTAAAGACACGGAGCAGGGGGACTTCCATGGCCAGTAAAATAGAAGGTCGGACGCGTTTCCATAACCCTAGTTTTGTCGTTGTGTGTGTGCGTTTCATGTTTTCTGTTTGTGTGTGTTGGAGTAGTAGTAGAAGTAGTACAGTAGTAGTAGTAGTCTGTGTGGATGAGCAAAGTTGCGTGCGCTTAGCCTACTACAACCCAGATGTCTTTAGAGCAGCAAGTTCTGTGGTGCACTCCAGTCCAGGGCTGTCTGTTAGTGCAAACGTAGCTGGATATCTCATTCTTTAAATAATTGACTGTTTTTGTCCTGATGTCTGTTTTTTTTAGCCTCCAGTGGCACGGTGCAGTGTTTGAGGTGCACATGGTATGCATTATGGAAAAGTTTCATAATGTAAAGATCAGGGAAGTGCTTGGGTATGTACACACGTGGTCACCGGTGTGTTGAACCTAGTATCTTGTTTATGTTGAAAAACTTAAGCAAACCACCTGATCACCTCTACGCATGCAGAAGAATACACCCCAAAGCTGCACTAACATGTTATTATTTAGTAAAGATTTAACTTTTGAATATTATCACCATGCATTATTAATTGTAATTAGTTATGTTATGTTATATTATATTATATTATATGCTTGGTGTGTACTGTAATGCATACACTGTGGAAAGGATTTGCTCAGGTCTTTTTTCTTTTATCCGTAGCACTTAATCACCCAGATCAATGGTCGTGACCAGAGTTTGTGGCCACGTCCCAAACAGTAGATTAATGTCACAGAGAGTATGCTGCCTATGGTAACTATGGTTACCTCTTGTGGCATGCCTCTTGGCATTACTCTTGCAGCGCAGATCAGGACGCAGCCTGTGTAAGGGCAGCAGTGGTGACTGACTTCAACACGATGGACAGCACTGACCTTTAAAGTCATTCTTTATTAAACTGAGATGGAATTAAGTGAATTGTGCAAATATGAGCTTTTTGTAGGCATAGAAAAAAATATTTTTGCCCAACAACCTGTTGATGCACTAAGAGACAAGACAAGGTAGCAATAAAAGCTCAAACTTTTGCTGTACTTGTTATTTACTGATGCTGCCTAATTCCCAATGCTTTTCCTCATTATGGCACGAACATGAAGCACTTCAAACTTTTTACACATATTTTCACTGACAGATGAATTCCTCATTTCATGACATACAATCTACAGTATGACTTTTTCACAAAACACTGTTCCATGACTTATGCTTCAGGGTTTTCTACCTGTATTGAAATCTGCATTTGCTTTCATCAGGTACTTTAAATTAATCAGGTCCATCTTGAATCAAAGTGGTGCACTTTAGTATCTCGTGGTATCTCTCTGAAAGGACTTTTCTCAAGACGCCATTTCCTTAGAGACCATTTGGGGAAAAAAGCTGAGCAGTGAACTAGAAGTAGCTACCTGAAAGACTGGCTAGACCTCTGTGTCTTTAAAAATGGAAAGCTGTGGTTAAGAGAAAAGCTGTCGGGGAAAAAAGGCACATTTTATTGTCAGTCATTCCACTTTGTGCTGTAGACTCTGAAGTTTTTTTCCTTCCATGAAATGGAACGCAGTTTTTCTGTGACTGAATAGAGAGAGCGAGGATGGTTCTTGATCTACTGCTGATGGTAATAATTCATACAAATGTGTGTAAGATATGTGTGTGTAATATGTCTAGTGTTTGGTGCCTTAAAGTGCAAATCCATGACAATTAGTAGTTCTTTTAATCTTGGAAACCACATGCTGTTTTTTTAATACATTTTTTATTAGCTGTGTCAAATCTTATTTCTCTAATTTCAATCCAATTTTTAAATCATTAATCACTGCTTTACCTACTGCTTTTAACATCACCGAAAATACTGAATTATATCCAACCCTCTCCATTATTGGACAAATCCTAATCGTAATGATCCACCTACTGTAGAAATTATAGTGAAGGAGGTTAGCAGATTTCGGGATTGTAAAGGACATCCTGAGATTGAGTGAATAATCAGTTTGATTGGCTGTCTAGTCCTGTTCATTCCTCTGAGCTTGACCTTTTATTTAAAGAGCGTGTCGAGTCACAAAGGATTGCCTAGAGTCCAGAGGAAGTGGTAAAAGATGGAGGATGTTATTGGAGATCATTTAAGGTTTACACCATATGGGAAAAGCACAACAGCTTTTTTTTTTTTTTTTTATCATCTACACCGAAGTGACTGCAGGATTTCACGAAACTTACCTGTAGCGCAGTGTTAAATAGCTGTCTGGAGATGGAAAGTCCACTCAGGATCTGTTTGCTGTACTTTTAGACAGATTAATGCACTTGTTTTTGCATCAGTAAACTGTTATATCAAGACAAATAATGCAACTGATTTAACCAGGGCATGTCTGGAAGGATGAGCATGACCGTTTATCACAGAGAATCCCAGCGCTAGAGTTAATGTGCTTTGCCATTTGTTTGTATGGATACTAAATTGGAGAGGTCCATTCAAGCGTAAAGAAAAAGGACTATTAAAGTCTGCAGAGGTTTTTGTGTGCCAGAGATTGGAACAGAGAACAAACTGTACTATGTGTTACCATCCTGGATGGTTTATACTGTATTTCTTTGAGAAAGTCACTCTTAATAGAATGGAATATACAGTAATTCACCTTTACGTATGTTAAATAATGGCATTTTTATTTTAGTTAGCTTATGATTCTAGACCATCCATATTTCTGAGAAACAACTGTTACTCCGATTTTACAGTAGATGACCGACTGTATCATGAATTAACAGTGTGCAGGACTTAAAGTGTAAAAAGAAAAACTCCCTCCATGTGCACACATGCCATTCCACTAATTTACTGCACATAATTACTCCAAATTGATGAATTTCACTGCTGTTAATGAGGATGCTCTGTTCCAGGCTCTGCTTGCCTTAGCTGGAAGTGTCCCTGCAATCAGATAAATGAGCAAGTGCGAGTGGCTCACTGCTGTGCAGCTGTAATGGCTGATGCCGCACATGCTACCTACTCTTTGCATCGTCTCCTGCCATGCTTAGCATGGTGAACATGCACCTTAACAAGTTTCCCGAGTGTCAGAACTAGCCCACTTCCCTTTGCGAGCCCCCAGAGAGGCCAAATACACATGAGCTTGCTTCACTCACCACTGACAAGGCTTGCAGAGTATACAAACACCCTAGTGAAACACTATTATCATGCTGAGTATACAGTCGTGGGAAGCTCTTTGCCTTTTCCCACAGTAGGTCAGATGGCTAAAGACTCTGGTGAGCAGGCTGAGACCTGAGTAGGAGTTTCAGCAGCAGGATGCTGTGCTGTAAATACTCACTGCTTGCTGGAGGGGCTGAAGGTTGGGAGTGGGATGATGTGTTTGTGTGCGTGGTGTTCGCTTTGGTCTCTCTGCAGCACCAGCAGCCAGTTGTTGCTCAAGGCACTATTGAAGTCTAGACTGAGGACTGAGGGAGACTGGTGTAACTGTGTCTGTTGTGAAGCAGGACAATTCATGGGGGCCGCTGGGGTGTCGAGTAGTGCCATCTGCAGGGATGCTCTGTTTATGTGAGGCAAGAAAACTGTGTCCTAAAGTGTAGAACATAAAATGTTTTCCTATTATAGTGTGTCAAATAGGATTAGTGTTGCATGTGCTGGAGGAGTTATAAATTCTGAAGTATATAGAGATTTTTTTTCTATTTTAGTAATTAGTAATATTTACAAATCTGGAACCGGTCACATTTCTTTAAAATGATAAAAAGAAAAATATATGACACATTGACATGTTTGTAAAAAAAAAAAAAAAAAAAGAATACTGCTTCGAATATATTGCACGAGGGTGAGTCAAAAATTATCCGGAGATATTAAAATATCTCCGGTTATATTAAATCTTCGATTGTCAGCGCTTTCCATCCAAGCCCACTGTCTTCTCGAGCAAAAATGGATGCCCTACTTGTGATTTGCACGAAAGAAGAGCAGAATTTTTTTATGGTCTGAGAGTGTAAGTGGTGGAGCGTTTTGTATATCTGCAAACAAAATTTGCAAGGAAGGTGAAAGTTTCTTAAAAAGAAATCATTACTGGTGACGAGACAGGGATTCATCACTACGAGCCTGAGAATAAACGGCAGAGTATGAAACTGAAGCGTCCTCAATCGCCAACCAGGAAAAAGCTGAATAATTAACCATCAGCTGCGTACAGTTTTCTGGAATCTTAAGGGCCAGTATTGGAACATTATCAGGAAAAATGTTGAACAATCAACAGTGCTCATTACAGTGAGACGCTTATTGAATAGCTGAAGAATAATCTTCGGCTTAAATGCAGAGGACTGCTATCCATTGTCTACACTGTCCTCACTCTGCATAAACTTCATTTAAAGATGTTTAAGCAGCCTCCCTATAGTCCTGATCTTTCTCCATCAGATTTTCACTCTTTTGGTCCTCGGAAAGCAGCTCTACGAGGACGAAGATTCACTTCTGATGAATGACTGATGACAGCAGTGCTATGGACATGTGATTTACAAATGATCAAGCATAACATACAAAAAATGCTTTTAATTTGTATTAAATTGAGGTGTGTGACAACCATTTGTGTGACAACCTTATTTCATGCAAATAATAAGTCTTATCATATCATACACTCTCACTCATTCATATGTTCTCTATACCACTTAGCCTGTTCATAGACACTTGAGGCTTAGACCCTGTACTAGGGGACTGGGGTACACCCTGACAATCCACCACAGGGTGCCACCACTCACTCACTCTCACTCACACACTAAGGGCAAAGTGGGAACGCCAATCAGCTTACTCCTACATGTCTTTGGGAGGAAACCGGAGCACCTGGAGGAAATCCACCAAGCACTGGAAGAGCCCTGGAGATGCGAGCCCACAGTGCTAACCACTTTACTGTCATGCTGCCCCTCTTAACATACACATACTGGGAAATCTTATTTATACACATAGGAAAACTTTCAAAAAGTTGTAGCTGCAATTTTCATGTGATTTCAGTATGGCATTTATTATTTTTTTTTTTTGTGGTAGGGAGTGATTGTTTTAATTGTTATATGATTTTAGTATAATCAGTCTTATGGAAAATGGGCTAAGAGTTAACTATGAAACTTTGTACTCTTGTACTGTATATTATTACTGTATGTGTGCAAATAGAGTCAGACTCACTTAGCATTTGAAATGTTCTACCCATAGCAATAGATTTCAATAAACTACAGTAGTATAAATAACTAATAATCACTACAGCAATCATCATTGAAATATGCACATTGTGTGGATTATTTAATTGAGTTACAAGCTCCCTAGTAGGCTTTGCTCTGTGTATTGGTTATAAGCAGTAATAATTAGACAGTGGTGAAGAGGGGAGGGTGAATGCAGATGGTCTCCTCAGCTGGTACAGCTTGTGCCAAGAGGGCACTGCCTCCTCCCCTGCACTTCCTCTAAATACCAGGCCGTGTCAAGCAGCAGGGTTAAACTCTGGAGGAGGCCCTCTTAAATATCAGTGCTCCATAGGACTATGGCACCACACCTCCAAAATCCCCCACCATCGCAAGTCCATGGTTTCACCTGTACTATTGTAGAAGTGTGATTATATCCAGCCGGGTAACAATTTCAGGCACTCAGTGTGATTGCTTGCATTCCACATACAGCAATAACCTCAGTGATTCAGCCATTTTAGCGTTGTTTCAAAAAAAAAAACCACACTGCTCAGCATTGCTGTGTAACCCTCAGCTAACAGAAATGAGTTCAAGATCCTTTTGAGAAACGGGATATGGGATTCGGTTTATTTGTTATACAGTGCAGTAACATTTCCAGAGAACATTGACTATTTTTAACAAGCGGTATTATCACTACAAAGGCTTGCTGCAAATGGAAAAAAGAAGAATTTGTGTTTGTGTGTGTGTGTGTGTGTGTGTGTATGTATATATAATTACACACAGACTGTTATATTTCAAGCTTTTAAATTTGATGATTATGGCTTATAGCTAATGAAAACCCAAAATTGAGTATCTTAGTATCTTCAGCAGTTAGAATATTACTTAAACAATTTTTAAGACAGAAACGTTGGACTACTGAGAAGTATGAACATGTACAGCACTCAATACTTGGCCGGGGCTCCCTTCGCATGAATTACTGCAGCAATGCGGCGTGGCATGGAAGCGATCAGTCTGTGGCACTGCTGGGGTGTTATGGAAGCCCCAGTTGCTCTAATAGCGGCCTTCAGCTCTTCTGCATTGTTGGGTCTGGTGTCTTACATCTTCCACTTCACAATACCTCATACTCTCTGTGGGCTTTATGTCGGTCTAGGTTTGCTGGCCAATCAAGCACAGGGAAACCATCGTCCTTAAACCAGATATTAGTACTTTTGGAAGTGTGGGCAGGTGCCAAGTCCTGCTGGAAAATTAAATCAGCATATTCATAAAGCTGGACAGCAGAGGGAAGCTTGAAGTGCTCTAAAACTTCCTGGTAGGCGGCTGCGCTGACCTTGTACCTTATAAAACACAGTGAACCAACACCAGCAGATGACATGGCTTGACACAAGGAATGCAACAGTTGTAGCCCATGTCCTGGATAAGTCTGTGCGTGGTGGCTCTTGAAGCACTGACTCCAGCTGCAGTCCACTCTTTGTGAATCTCCCCCAAATTCTTAAAAGGGCTTTGTTGCACAATCCTTTCATGGCTGCAGTTATCCCTGTTACTTGTGCATATTTTTCATATACTGTCAAGTCAACTGTCTTCCGCGTGATTGTGTAGAGACCATTTAACGGTTCAAGAAATGTTTGCAGGTGTTAATTAGCTAATTAGAGTGTGACTCTGTGAGTCTCCAATATTTTTTTTTTTTTTTTACAATATTCAAATTTTCTGAAATACTGAATTTTGGGTTTTCATTAGCTGTAAGCCATAATCATCAAAATGAAAAGAAATAAACACTTAAAATATCAACCTGTGTATCTATATAATTTGAGTTTCATGTTTTGAATTGAATTACTGAAATGAATCAACTTTTCGATTGTATTCTAATTCATTGAGATGCACCAGTATTCATTTGTCTTCTATAACACTAATCCTGTCATGGGGGTCCGGATCCTATACCTGGAGACTTTGGGCACGAGGCAGGGTACATCCACGTGCACACACTCACACGGCCAATTTGGGACTACCAATTACATAGTCTAACCTTTTTTTTTTTCAGGAACCCACCAACCACAGAGAGAACATGAAAACTCTATGTACACAGACCTGAGACCTGAGGATTAAATCTTTGACCTTGCAGGTGTGAGGCCAAGTCGCCATATACAATGTGTTCAATTACACAAAGTAATAATTTGCCATTGCACAAAAATACACATGTGTAAAACAATTATCACATAATGAAACTAGCAAGTGACTAGCAAGGCAAATTTACTAAAGATAAATTTGATTATAAAATCACAAACATTTTCTTTAACACACATACCGTAATCAGCCTAAAGTTTGTGCACACTGCATGTTCATATTTATTTTAAAAGCCACGACCATTAATATGTACATACTGTAGTCCACCTTTGCTACTATAACAACCTTCACTCTTCAGGCAAGGCTTTTTACTAGATTTTGGTGCATAGTTGTGAGGATTTCTGCTCATTCAGCCTCAAATGCATTAGTAAGGTCAGGCTCTAATATTTGGGAGAAGGCCTGCTGTAGTCGGTGTTTTATTTCATTCCAGATGTGTTCAAGAGGGTTGAGATCTTTGGCACTGTGCAGAATACTCTTAGATGTTCTTATACACCAATATTGACAGATCATGTCAATAGAGTTTTCCTTGTGGACGTGGGCGTTGCTTTTCCCACATGCTTTTTTTGCTACAGTGTTCAAAGGTTGATGTTAATATGCTAATATATGTGTGATTATACTTTCAGACATGGCCCTCTATAACAAAAAAATAATTCTTCTACAATTTGTTTTTGTCATGGCAGTGCTAGAGAGTGCCAAACCACAGTGCCTGTCAACCACCATTTATAATAATGTTGCACCTAATGTTATGTCTATGTTATACACTCTATTTAAGTTTCAATTTGATTTTGTTTTTGGACAAACAGTTTGGCTCGTGAGTGCTACCCAGCCCAGAGGCCAATAGGACAGACTGTCCTGCCAAGCTCACTTTAGAGGCCCACAAAGCAGAAGCTCAGCTGGAGGCAGAGGCCAACAGGGTGGCCTCTTCTGTGACATGTGGGTCAGATGGTAATAAGGAGGTCTCCAGTGTCCAGCCTATTATAGCTTCAAACTCTGTTAAGGAGGTCTTTCCCCACCTACCCTGTCCTTCTGAGAATGTTGCTCTGCCACCATGCCTGCTGAGAACGCCACTTTGCCAATACATTACCCATGCTTCAGGAGGTAGCTTGTTCCCACCTCTTGCTTCATAATGCCCCGTTCCCCACACTTGTGGTGCAGAGAACTCCCCCATTTGCCAGGAGCTGTCTCTTAAAGTGGGTTAACTGTCATTGTGGCACAAAGATGCACTGGACTACAGCACCCATCGGTTATGTATGTGTTGCACCTGAGTCTCGTTGTACACTCTATTTAAGTTCTGGTGTTTTTACTGTACATTCAATGATCCCTGCCCCTGTTTTGTGATATAGTTATGGATATTTTGCACTTGAATCTGATTTAAGTATTGATGATGGGAGAGTCAGACCACTGCATAAAGTCCTCTCAGTCATCTCCCAAAGATTCTCAATAGTGTTATGGTCTTGATTCTTTGGTGGCCAATCCATGTGTAAACATGATGTCTCATTCTCCCTAAACCACTCTGTCTCAATTTCACAAAGAATCCTGGCCTGGTCTTCTTGGAATATGTCCATGCCATCAGGGAAGAAAAAAAAATCTATTGATGGTAAAACCTGGTCATTCAGTATATTCCGGTAGTCAGCTGATCTCATGTTTTGGGCACATAATGTTGCTGAACCTCGCGTTTTTTGCAGCTCTTATCACAATTTTAGTAGTCTCAGCAATCTCCTTAGTTGTTTTCTTGATGCAGTCAAATAATTTGACCCTTCTGAAATAGAGTAACATCTTTGCCACAGGATGTATCTTCTGACATGGTTGTTTAAGTAATGAGAAGCCACCGACTGCATCAGTTAGGGCTAAATAACTTGTTACCAGCTGAACCATATTAATCAGTGCAATAATTATCCAATGGAAGGTTCTTACCGATTACCTTAATTAAGTCCATGTGGTGATTATTTATTTATTTTTTTGCTTTGCCCAAGCAGTGTATTTTACAGTATGCAAAAACAAATGCATATGGGAAATATTGTTTGATGTTGCACACACACAGAGTATTGTACATTTAGCTTTAACAGCGCTCCTATCCAGACACTAAAACCCTGGAAGATTGCAAGAGTTTAGCTTTTCTTTAGCTGTGATTTAAGTATTTATAAGTTAGAGCTTCAGTCTTTGCTCAAATAGAGATATCAACTTAGCTGTTTGAACAGCCAGGTCACGGATATTCACTTTTAACCTGAAGAGAAAATGGTGCAAAGCAAGAGTTTGATAACTGACTTTAGCTAGGTTGGGTTTTTTTCTTTTTTTGCTTTCTGTATCTGGATCAGTTGTTCACATTCTGGGACATGAGTTGGGGATATTACATCCACATGTGTGACTTCCACTGAGATAAAAAGTACAGGCTTTTGTGACATTGTGAAGAAGAAATATACAACGCAGAGTCAGGTTAGCAATATAACTACTCCAAAGTTTATGTTGTCAGGTGGTGTGATCTCTATCTCCTGGGATAGCAGCTCAGTCTTGCCAGTATTTGGTTTAGATGTGGGATCAGTTCACAAGTTACACATCTGACACTGACTTCCTTGATGATTAACCCATGAAAACATTTTTGGATGGGGATATGTACCCCATACACAACTGTATTTGTACAGTGTTATTTGTGACCATGTGTGCTTCCTCTAGCATGTGTGTAACCATGTCACACTGTAAAAACTGATCTATGCACAAGCACACACACACATATGGGCAAATTCGAAACACTAAATAAGCTAGACCGTGTGTATTTGGACTGAGAGAGGAAACCACAGCACCCATAGGAAACCCACCAAGCACATGAACATGCAAACTCTACACATGTCCAGTAACTTATTAAAACAATAAAAAAGTAATGGGTTTTGTTCTTCAAATTGCGTTCTGTATCCTGGTCTCTCCTCTTTCTGTCTATGGGCAGCCAAGAACCTGACGAACATGCTGCAGTGATCTGGCTCATCAGCCCTCACGAACTCAAAGTGCAAACTCAGACTTAATAAAGTACTTCCAACAGTGAGCAAGCTGCAAGGGATGAAGTCATTAGTCTTCATGACCTCTCATCTCACATGCCCATGCCCAAGCCTCAGGTGAGCCGTGGGTCACTTGTAGGAAGGCCAGGAGATGGGAAGGCTGATGGTTGTGCTATGGCTCTACACCTCAGAGACTGCAGCAGATGGCAAAAGGCTTTAGTTTGGGAGTTGGAAGATGTGTTGATGTACAAGTCCACATCATGACAGACACATTAACTATCTCAGGAGATGGAGAAGTAACACCATGTTTAGCATTTTGGAAGACTTCCATTAGAAGATTGTGATCTTGTCCAGTGAGCATTCCAATATTAGTAAGCTTAAATTATACATACAGTATATGATGATGATTATAGATATGGGACACATAACATTCATACTTAACACACAGATTAATCAATAAAAAATAACAACACAATAGTTACACATGAAAAATAATATGCATAATAATTGATGATAAAAAAAAAAAGTTAACATTGGAAGCATCTCTTCATAAGCATGGCAGTAAGTACCTGTCTTAGCGTGGTGTTTAGTCTGTGAGTAATCACAGGCTGTGACAGAAGTACTGTACTAGACCAAAAGAGGAGGATCTTAATGACATCACACTGTGGCCTCGATTCCGATTGGGGAATCCATCTAAGCCTCGACCGTATGCTGTTAGCTCCTCCTCTTAGCCCCTCTCCCACTGCAGTGGACGTGCGTGGCTTTCTGAGCGTGCTCACTCGCAGCAGCAGGTGGAGATGACATCATCTGCACTGCAGCAGACTGCAGCACTGGGTCTGAACAAAGACATGTCAAAACTGCTACTACGTGCTGCGGCCATGCTGTCTGTCTCTCTTCCGTTTTCTGTTATTTTTGTTCTGCTCTTTCTCTGTCTCTATCTCCCTGTGCCTTGCAGTTTCTCTTCCTCTGTCTTTAAACCATGCCCTAACATGAAGCACAGACAAGGTTTAGCTTTCTAACCTACATAAAGTTTTTTGATTGAGCGAACCTTTCAATGTATTTTTTCATGTTTTTTTCCACGCACTTCCCCCAGGCCTTGTTGAGCGCCTCATGATGGATGTCGTTGTTTTACCCAAATAACGTCTGCCTCCATCCAGCCAGCCACCCACCCACCAGTGCTCATTTTCCTGTCTATAAGTAGAGAACAAAAGCAGATGCAGTCACAGATACAGGCTTGTCTGAACACCTGAGATGGTAACTGGAAGGTTTGTTAACTCCATGCCCTCAGCCTGTGCCCCAGAATAGCAATCCATTTCCATTACTGGATTGATTCAGGGCTTAACATAAGTAATTGTAATTTCCCAGTCAGTCATGCACTCTAGTGTGGTGTTACATAGTGAAAACTTACGTGACCTCAAAGTCACGCAAACCGTTTCGCGTACCATCGGCAGGTAACAAGGCATGCAGTTTGGCTAATGAAACCAATCTCAACAAGTAAAGTTTCACCTGCATCCGAAGTTTCCAGTTTAAGACACAGAAAGTGCGTCATACTTCGCCTCTTGTGTTTTGCGTTCATCCTGTTATGCCCATTCACAGACATAATGATGGTAACGCTGCCACGAGCCATGCGCAGGCATGTTCCTGTCGCCTAGTTACTGCTCAGCAGCAGGTTGCCACAGAAACAGAATCCTGGCAGGAGTAGAGATGCTAAAGCAGTCATGGTACATGTTATGAGTTTTTATCATGCACACTCCTGCCCTACACTGGACATTTTTGTTGCCCTTCTGTGCTGGCAGCTTCACCTGAATGCTGCAATCGCTAATATGTAGTGGCACAAATCTGTATGAAAAGCAGCCAGACTGAATCAACGTACTGTTTTTGTCTGAAGATAACCAGAATTGCCTTTATAGAGCTTGCAGAATATGTAGATCCACAACGATTTAAGATTATTCTGCGCATGTCTACGTTCAATATTCTGCATCGCATGCTTTTTTCGTACCGGGTTGCAGATGGTGTGGTAATGAAAAATGTGTTAATGCTCGCTAATATTCATTAGAAATGTTTTATTCAGTTTGCTAATTGCCGAAATGGTGTGGTGGTGTCTCATGTTTAATTCTGAGTTTTTCCTAGCTTCCATGTGGGTTCTTTCCAAAGTACTCTAGCTTCATCAAAACCCACAAAAACACAATTCATGTTAGGATTGGGCTTTTAGATGTGAGGATGCCTGTGTATAATGACTGGCCATGCACCAGGTGCTTCTGGGATTCACTTTGAAATTCAACACTCCCTGAAATGGAGAAGTAGTGATGGAAAATGAATTAATAAACAAATTACTGTTCCAGACTCCTGATTACATGCAAATAAGATGGGAGCTGAATATAATCTATAGCACACAACTTATAGCAAACATGAAACCAGACAGCAGCAGCATATGCAAATCGAAACCAGTGACTAGATAATTTGAGAAGTAGGAGGTCAACCATCATGGTGTTTCACTGGCACCGGATGTGCCAGACCCTAGCATTGAATAAAACGGTTTTGTGTCTATTAACGATAAGTGCAAGACTATGAAATTGTATCTTATTAAGTTTTTATGTTCTTGTGAACCTTTTTATTTTGCTGCACGTTTTATTGGATGGCCAGTACATACTTTAGATCAATGGTGTAGAATATATTAACTGAAAACCACATGTATTTACTCCACAGGTTTACTTTTAGGTTCTATTCCTGTGTCAAGTAATTGAAATGGTTATCCTGCCTTTAACCTTTGTGGTTTACTATAATGGCTGCGCTCTGTGCTCATCTGTTCCTACTGTAGCAACATATCAATGTTTTGTAGAGTCCATTTACTAGAGTGATGACGTGTTTAAAAAGGTTGAGATAATTTTTTCCCCTCTGTCCTTGCATTTGTTAAACACGAACATGGTTTGTCTTGTAGATAACCAGTTCAGAATGTCCATCCTCGAGCGCCTGGAGCAGATGGAGCGCAGGATGGCCGAGATGGCAGGCCAGCAGCAGCAGCAGCAAAGCAATGGAGCAGCTGGAGGAGCTGGAGCAGGGGCAGGAGGAGCAGGAGGAGCAGGAGGTGGTGGAAACGGAGGGAACAGCAGTAGCAGTCAGTCTCAGGTACTGTTACTGATAAGCAGTTCATTTGACTTGAATTAATCAGGTACAGTACTTTCATAATAAAACAATACATGCCTTGTGTCCTCAGTGTCTGTCAGTCCAGGGACAGGCGGGCAGCTCGTTTGAGAGCCGTGTGGTTGTCGTGTGTGAGAAGATGATGAACCGTGCCTGCTGGGCCAAATCCAAACACCTGATCCACTCGAAAACCTTCCGTGGAATGACCCTGCTGCATCTTGCTGCCGGACAAGGCTACGCCACACTCATCAAAACGCTCATCAAGTGGCGGTGAGTCACATCACACACCTAGGGGACAAGATGGAGTGTATGGAAATAAGTCACAGAAATAAAAAGAGTGTGTGTGAATGTCATTTATTTATTTATCCTGTGGGCTCACACCTAGAAAACATGTCATTATATTGGATAGATACATTAAATCGTGAGTTGAATAGTTCTTGTGAATGGACTGGTATCCCATTCAAGGTGTTCAATTATTACTTATGTTAAGCCCTGAAGTGTTCCTAGAATAAGATCTACCATGAACATGAGTAAGATAAAGTATACTGAATAAATGAATGAACGATTACATGTGATATATAGTATACAGTATTTCTGTATAACAGGATACAGTGGAACCTTGGATTACGAGCATAATTTGTTCTGGATGCGGGCTCGTATTCCAAAACACTCATAAATCAAAGCAAACGGAAAGACTGTTTTGTTGGAAAAATTAGCAAGGACCATCACAAATGACACTCGCCTACACACATGCTAACGGAATTACTGCTGTAAAGTAAAAGAAACAAACAAATGAACCTGCACTTTACATTTGAAAAGAATGGCGACAGAGCAGAGTTTCTTTGTAAGGCAGAGAGAAAGAGTGTGTGTGTGTGTGTCTGAAGCCGAGAAGCGGTGGGGGTGGGAGGCAGGGTGTAAAGGCGAGAGTGAGTGTGTGTGTGTGTGTGTGAAGAAGCACGTTGTCAAATTACGTGCGCGTACACACATAACGACAGGCTGAAACAGAGAGGGAGAAAATGGATCTTTAACCTATCTATTGAGATTTCCCCTTGCTTTACACGCACGCACACACGTGTGTTATAAGAAACAGTACACACGCGCTTACAAACCCAAAATAAAATATGTTTTACTCACACACACGTGGTCACAGTGTTGTAGTAAACAGTACACGTGTGCACGGATGTTGATTATACCAGTAAGAGACGAGCACTAAGACCAAGCAGGGGAGATGATTACCCACAATTCCGTAGCACAAGAGAGAGAAAAAACATTGGTTCAGGTGTGATCACATGAAGCTTAGCGTCAAAACAAGAAGCGCAATGTGTGATACATGATACTCGGTACTCGTAAACCAAGACTTGCTCGTTATTCAAGTCAAAATTTATTACAAATCTTTGCTCGTCTTGCGGAACACTGGCAAACCGCGTTACTCACAATCCGAGGTTTCACTGTGACATGTTTTATTAACCTCCTTTTATCTAATATCCTAAATAGATCTGTTTTTACATTTTTTTTTGGTCTAGCACTAAGCATGCAGACAGCATTGATCTGGAGCTTGAGGTGGACCCACTTAACGTCGACCACTTCTCTTGTACACCCTTGGTAAAAGGATTTTTAACCATCCATCTGACTCCTTTAACAAGCACTGAACTTTTCCACTTGCATTTCCTTGTTAACTACATTACTCCTTGGTTCTCTTATATAGATGTGGGCCTGTGCTCTGGGTCATCTCGAAGCAGCCGTGGTTTTGTACAAATGGGACCGCAGAGCTCTGACCATCCCAGACTCTCTGGGTCGTCTGCCACTGTCTATCGCTCGTTCTCGAGGCCACACCAAACTGGCTGAGTGTCTGGAGCAGCTCCAGAGAGAGGAACAACAGCAGCCTCCCTCGACCCACATGACCTTCTCTCCTAACTCTGATGCTCCCTCCTCTGACAACTGGATTGTCAGCTGGACCAACGACAGCATGGTGGCTCCTAGCAGTCACAAGAGCGGTGCCTCCATGACTGCTACCACTACTCCCTCCAGCAACATCACTCCCGGTGAGTGCAGAAAATTATTCACAAAGAGAAAAAGTAGGAAATGGACAGTGTTAGGCAGGACAGTGGATAGTGTATTACTGCAGGCCTTTGGTGAATGGAGCGGTACTTGTGGCACAATCTAATTTAAACAGCCCATTTCCTGGGATTAGCTCTAACAGCACCGCAGAGATCAGAGAGCAAATGTAATTGAAAGATGATCCACTCCTGACAGAGTCCACTTCTTTTTGCTTTCCTCTTATCCAGACTTGAGACGCCCCAGATCCGAGCCCTCCAGCTACTACAGCAGTGAGTGCCAGCGAGATCTCCCTGCGGCGAAGAAACACAAACCGAACCCAGACATGGCTCAGATGCGACCGAATAAAGCCGTCTCCGTTCCCTTGAGCCTGGAGCACCAGCAGCTCCACAAACTCACCACCAGCCCAAACACACTTCCTGCAGAAACACCCAGTGCTGAGCAAAACACTGCTGCTGAGGGCACCAAAATCAGTGGCATTCCACAAGCCAAGCTGGGCACATTTCGCACAGGGGGACATAAATGGAGCTCCAGGGAGGTCTACAGGTCTAAAGTATCAGGAGGAGGTGGAGGAAGCAGTATGGGGAAGGAGAAACTGGTGACCAGGCTGCGTCAGAGAGGGGAGAACCTTAGTATGATGACTATGACTGACAGAGAGATGGTAGACACTGAGTTGCTTATCTATAAAGAGGACTTGGAGAACCAGGACTGTCTTTCACAAATGGAAGACCTACAGGTATGCCCGGATTTGTGGTCATTCTATCCTCTTGTCCGATTCACAACTCGATAGATGTGTATGATTTTAAACAAATGAAACTTCACACTATGAAAACTAAGTCAATAGATTGGCCATCCATCGTGTTAATGTACATAAGGTGGCATTAGAGAGTAGTCAGTCTGGCCCAGCGCACTGCCTCAGACCTGTAACACCACATAATAAACTCCAGCGATTGATCTGCCCTCAGGGCCAAGAGCTCCTCCAATTCCATTCATCTCTGTCACACGGAGGTGGAGAAAGGAGGAGGGAATAAGGGCAGTCGTGTAGCGCAAACACAGTGGTGGCACTAGAGTTAGATTGATTTGTGGGTGTTTGGCAACTTTGTGCATGTGTAAGTGTGTGTTATTTTACAAAGGTTGTTAATTCCTGAAAGCAGCTGTGCCAATGACACATTTTTGTGTTTGTGGATGTGTGCTATTTTGTCATTTTACAAAGGTTATCCATTACTGAAAGCAGCAGCACCGGTGACACATAAAGGGATTGTACTAATTGGTGTACTGTATGTTAGAAGCACATGATGTTAGAGTCATGGAACGAAAAAAAAAACATTTCATTAGTAATTCTTCAAATAGTTGAAACTCTATACTGTAGTTATCTACTTTATCCACACTTACAGGGGTGCACTGCTGTAGTGTTATACACAAGCAAACCAAGGTGTTTTAGAGTTTAAAAATAAACAAATTGAGAAAATAATATTCCATATTCAGTTTCATTCATGCATAAACTGTAGTCAACTGCTAACAACATTTAGTAAAAAAAAAAAAAAAAAAAAGCTAACTTATCATAACCCTATAATACTGTCATTCACAATATTGCAGTTTTTCAGCTCTAAAATAAATCCTGTGTCCCAGCTGAAACAGCTGCTCATAAGCCACATGTTTTAACAGGAAAGGTGGGGTGGGTTGAAGGAATGGAAAATTTTTGTCAATGCTGCAGTGTTAATTGTAATTCATCCCTCAGCCTGTAGAGGGCTTAAAATGAGAGGCCACTTTTTCATATGATGTAAGAAAAAAGTAAGTCCATTAAACCTGTTTCAGTCTCTTGGATGCAACAGTTCATTTCCCTGTTTATTTGCTGCTGTCAGGCAAACATGATGACCTTGGCAGAGCACATAATTGAGGCAACGCCAGAGCGTATTAAGAGGGAGAACTTCTCGGCTGTGGAGTCTGTTCCTCTAGACAGCAGCGGCCTGAGCAGCACCATGAGCTGGCTGGCTACTTACCTGGGAGACGTTGAGCAGCTACCCAGCATCATCCATCTGAGGTAAGGAGCCTCTAGGGGCAGGGGTTTAAGTAGTTTTAAATTGTTACCGGCTATGTATCCCAAAGGCGAGGAGAATAAACCATGGTGGTGGACAGTTCTGTAAAACTCCAAAGTTTCTCTTTATATCTCCACTTATTCTCTTTAGAATAGTCTTAGCTAGGGGCAGATTCCAAATTGGCAAAATGGAACGCTAGTGTACTTTGTAGGGTGTCCAATCTCTTGTTCCATATACCATGTAGTGCCTTTATTCAGCAATCAGAGCAAGATTTGGTATTCAGCCTTGTATTTGAAGCTAGTTTAGCTTTATAGCTCTTGTTAGTCATGGACAAAGCGGTGAGGTGAGTCATGAACCTGACAGCGCATTGATGTAAGCTCACACTAACGTTAGTTAGCAGTAATGATGCATAGAAACACAGGTGGTTCAGAGGCAATTCAGAACAGCGTAGAAGCAGTTACTAATGAGGCAAAGTGGTGTTTGGGATGACATAACATTATAATACATGTTTTCTTGCTGAAAGTACTATAGTGCCTGGTTTTCAATGTGAGTTTTGGCAGGCAGTTGTTCTCCCCTCTTTCCATTATTGTGTACCATCAGTGAATCTTTTAGTAGCACACAGTACAGGACCGGTCTGAGCTACTGTCACCCACATCTGGTCTGTATTAGCGTTACTGAGTAACTAAATTACATACAGGTGTTGGTCAATACCACGTTTTACTTTTTGTTTTAAATTGCTTTTTGTATTTATATACCATAGCTATGGTTCTGTTGCTTATGCCTTATGTAGACAGATTTTACATTTTCTCCACTGCCCAGGATGCTCTTTATGTGTAATGGCATAATAAATCTTACTGCACAATATTTCCAATATAACAGCAAATTACAAAATGACCACCAGGACATTGTCCTTTTATAACAAATGGAAGTTTGCTATCAAATAGCTTTAATATTAAAACTTGGCTAGAAAACTAACACCTCATGCGTGTCACTCATTTCATCTGTCACTCCTTTTAACCCAGGTGGCACAAATGCATAGTTCATTTTTACTCTATTTAAACACTCCTCTGCTGCAATATTGTCTATTGTTTATGTTCTCTACCTTATTATAACTGTGGTCTGTTGGACCAGAGTGGGATTATTAGCAACATCAGTTGCACCAACTGTTGGATGTGGTGCTGTATCATCCATATCAATATACAGTAAAAGGTGCTAAGGTACAGTATACAGATTTAGTCAGTCAATAAGAAACTGATCCTAGCTTAGAATGTCTGTCTCTTTCCTGTTCGTAAACCATGAAAAACTGTTTAGTTGACAGTCTGATTTTCTTAGAGCGTTTACACATCCCGGGCCTGGGATCATTTCTGAGAACACTTGACCGCAAAGTCTGATTCAATTTGATCAGTGAAAACACAATCGTTTCAGGCTCGGGAACCGTGCCCAAGTCCGCTTGAAGAGGTGGTCTCGGGTACTGTACAGCGTACTTGGGCACTGATCAAATCAGATATGGAAGCCAGTCGTGCCTGAGCACAAAAGTAAATCAATGTTTAGACCCAATTTCATCACAGTGCCGTTGGTCTTCTCCGCAATCTCCGTATGCATGTAGCACATGCTTGTCTCATCCGCTGACCTACACAGCTCTTGACTTTTTTTTTTTTTTTAGAAATATCAATAATTTTAGTAATAGCGTGAAAGTTTACATTCTTGTTCTCTTCCTCTCTTATGTTTAATGGCGGCTCACAAATCAAGTAGGTACGTACATACTGCCACCTGTTGACTTGGAGAGTGTAAATATGCAAGAGAGCGAAGAGAAAAGCTGGCTGTCAAATCTGGCCAACAGCGGAGTGGGAAGGGGGAGCAATCGTTCCTGGGAATGGTACAAATCAATCGTGCCTAATGTGAAAACGCCCCTAACGACCTCTCTGAGACTTCACTAACCTCCAGACAGCGAGACAGTGCATCTGTTGTCTGATTGCAGTGGCCCGTTAGGTAGGAGGCTGCCCAAAACAGGTGTTCATCTGCCCATTTCAAGGGGGTTGATGTAAATCACCACTGTCTTCTCTTTAAATACATGTTAAACATCTTAAAATGTTATACCACTAGCCCATACAGGCTTTTTTTTAAAGAGTACTGATATGCTGATTTTTCTTCTATCTTTTTATTGCTTCCTTCTGTATTTTTTTTTTCCATCCACTATCCACCTCACCCGTCAGCATCATTCATGAATATTTCTATTTTCTTCTTCCAAGAGCAATTGCCTGAGGGGAAAAATGCTCGACTAACATCTCAGGGTGCACACACATTTCTGTCACCACTACTTTGTCTGTCTTGTCACTTGCTGCTAAGACTGTTAGCACAGCAGCCAATTCTCTACATGAGTAAGCGCAGACTGTTGTTGCAGTGGCTCTGCGTTGACTTGCACATACCAAGAATTAGGCCAAAGTTCAAATTGAATTTAAAATATGTCCGTCCACTGTGCTTTAGAGCTTCTTTATGAAAATGGTACACTCTGAAGTAATCCAGCCACTTATTTTAAGTGAAGATACATTGCATTGGATTTGATGGCAGATCCATTTTATGTATGCCATGGCAGACTTGATACACGCTGCTCTGTCACGTTCTTGAGTTAAACTCTTGATCTTCAGAATGCCTTCTCATCATTATCAGAGAACAGACCCAGGGCTGGAAGTGGCCACACTGTCGCTAATGATGAGGGAGGATGAGACATGTCTGCCCACCCAGACTGCTTGTAGTCTGCCTATCAGAGGGTTTGAGATCCACAGGAAGTCTCTGGTCCTCCAGCTGGGTGGAGAGTTTGGAAGGAATTATAGGGTTAAATGCTAAGCTGTAGCCAATTACCAGCATTTTAAAAGCATTGTAATCTTCCTTCCTGGTGTCCAGATGGCTCAGGGCTGTGTGTAGGAGGTGTGTGATGGCCTCATCAGTTGAGCGATTGGGAGAGTATGTGAACCGTAATGGGTCCAGGGTGACAGGTAATGAAGAAGTGATGAAGTCTCTGTCCAACAAGCACTTTATCACAGCCGAGGTCATGGCCACTGGGCGATAATCATTGAGGCAGGCAGGCTGGGGTTACTTTAGGACATCGACCATAATGGACTGTTTAAAGCATATGGGAATTACTAAATGTGTCAGGGCGAGGATGAATGTTCTCTCTCCTGAAAGCCCTCCTCATGTCATGCTCTCACTAGAGGAAAGGGCAACCCCATGTTTCTGAAAATGAGCCCAAGTGCCACAACATGCAGTTCCACAAATGACCCCTAAACTTAATCAATTCCCATAGACCCCCATGTCGAAATGTACCTGCATTGCAGGTGTCAAACCAGCTGTGTAGAGTTTCAAACCAGATTTGTCCAGTTCTTTTTTTAACAGTCTATGGACTGGAGCTTTGCAATTTAATCATTTATGCAAATTAATTGTTCAGTTCAATTAATTGATTCGATGAGTCAGGTTTCCATTCAGAACAAATTGGAAGTTATAGTGTTAAAATCAAATATAATGGAATCAACAGTCTACCTATGAATCAAAGGTCTTGCTGCGATGTGATGAAAATGTTTCCCACTTGCACACACTCTGCATGCAGGTTTCCAGAAGCACCTGTATCTACATTCAAAGCAACTGTACAACGCTCCACTGAGCTCTGCACTTCTCACTGCCAATTTCATGTTTCCTTTTCCTACAGTAGAAGGAACTACAGATCTAGGTGAACAGGTTGTAGTCCTGCCATAGCCTTCCATTTTTATCACTCGGCACTATGCTAAAGTTAGGGCAAGGTCGTTAATGTCTCTGTCGAAGATGCTCTGGTACGAGCCAATCTGGGCCAATGGTCATATACAATTAAAACTCTAACAAGACTTGGAAGATGTTGAATAAGGTATAATGTTATGATGTGTGATTATGGTATTGTACTATCATACTGTAAATCACTCTCCTTTAGTCCCAAATACAGTATGTGCAAAAATGTACATGTATTCTTGAGCAATTTCCTCCATCTCCATCCTGCTTCATCTGTGTAATCTGAAAGTTGGGAATGGGAAGAGGGGCATTTTTAACAAGGGTCAGCTTTGCTTTTAGTACTCAATGAGGTGGTGAGCACACAAGGAAACTCCATTAGTTCTAGAGGAAACTGCCCCGGTGGTCCAGATGGGCGTAGAACTCAATTTGTAATTCAACCACAGAAAAGGAGTGCATTCTTTAAGTGTTTGCTGGAAATTACTACCTTAACATCATTTTTATGATGGATATGGGTTTTAGTCTATTTAGATAATTGTAATGGTAATTTGTGGTAAGAAAAATATGATGTCAAAGTTTAAATATTACCTGCAATAATTTAGAGCTTTACGTGAAGCAAGATGTTTATGTCAAAGTTAAAAAATTTGTCTTGCAAGATATTTAAATAGTAAAATATTTGAACATAAAGCGTAAATAAATGTAAAGGATATTTTATAAATAAAGAATATTTTTGCGGTATTTCAACAGTGAAATGTGTTCTGGCAGCCCTCGTATATGGAATTACTTTTTCAAACCTTGTCCTGTCTGTGTGTGTGTGTGTGTGTCTGTGTGTGTGTGTGTGTGTGTGTGTGTGTGTGTGTGTGTGTGTGTGTGTGTGTGT
>JAQQZT010000015.1:8379291-8396618 GCA_030068275.1 Clarias platycephalus | reverse complement strand
GTGTGTGTGTGTGTGTGTGTGTGTGTGTGTGTGTGTGTGTGTGTGTGTGTGTGTGTGTGTGTGTGTGTGTGAAGGTCTCTATATAGTGAGCCCCTTACCCCCAACCCGGGTCTGAGTCCAGACGGTTCCCCGCAGTGTGAAAGTCCATTTGACAAGGGTACTCTGCCCTCCCCGGCCAACTGGACCGAGTTCCTGAACGCCACCAACAGCAAGATGGAGCGAGAGCTGTCACAGCTCACCCTTACCGACCTGGAGCAGAGGGAGCTGTATGAGGCCGCTCGTCTGGTACAGAGCGCCTTCCGCAAGTACAAGGTACACGTCCATTTGTGTAAAATAGCAGTGCTGGGGATTGATAGGTGAGGTGTGGACAGGCAGTCCTGTATCATCGTCCTTTTATCCTTTGGTCTTTAGTTAGTCATTTCCTGACACAAAACCCACAAAGGTTCATGTCCTCGTGGCTTCAGCATGGAAAGGTGGCTAAACCAGCGCATGGCCTGGCTTAAGGAGCATATGCATTGCAATCTCTTTGTCTTTTTCCCCCTCTGTATTTCCATGTTCATGAAGTGTGCTGCCTCCCATGGCTGCCTGTAATGAGTTTCCATTGCACACATGGGCTCCTGGCACAAACACACACATGCTGCTCAGCCAGTTCTGGCAGCTGAAACAGAGCAGGGGGGTTGTGGTTAACTTGACCCTCAACCCATGCCTACTGCACCTGCTTCTCTCCTGCTGCTCTCTCTCTCTCTCTCTTTTCTGTGTCTCCCTCTTCTTCCTCTCACTCTCTCTCTCTCAGTTGGTGGTACAGTGCCTGTCTCTACCTGCAGGCATTGGACCAGTCTCAGCTCTAATCTCCTGCTCTGCTCTCCTGCAGGAACGCCCACTGTGCGAACAGCAGGAAGTAGCAGCTGCTGTCATTCAGCGCTGTTACAGAAAATATAAACAGGTAAGCTGACCCTGATTGACATCTTTTCAGACTGACATCAACACTGCGTCACTGCTAACTATCAAACATAAAAACTTGCAGCAAATCTGGTGCACATCAATGTGATTAGAGTCTGTACTGCGTAGAGTCATTCTTCTTTACATTAGTAGCTGCCACCTTCATCCTTCTCACATTCTAATCCTAAATCCATCCATAGCTAATCTTTTCTGTTCTCTTCCAAGCTAACATGGATAGCATTGAAGGTAAATCCTTTATTTAGAAAAACACAAGCTCTCATTTGCACGTGTTAATACAGTATTCTGTGGGAAAATACTGGCCCTGTCCTCCACCCTGAATCGGTAATTACTCCCTGTGCTCTGTGGCAGTATGCACTTTATAAGAAGATGACGCAGGCTGCCATCCTTATCCAGAGTAAGTTCCGGAGTTACCACGAACAGAAAAAGTTCCAGCAGAGTCGACGGGCTGCCGTGCTGATCCAGCAATACTACCGCAGCTACAGAGAGTTCCGTCATCTCGGGCCCCACAGACGCACCGCCACATCGGCCCTGGTGCAGCACAAGCTCAGGTAGCCATTTCCATTTCAGACTAAGGGCCCTGACACACCACGCTGAGCAGACTGATGTTTGTTTTTTTTTTTTTAAAGAGTGACTAATATGAGTGACACCAACAAGCCGAACAGGCAGCCTGGTGTGTCACAACTTTAAACACGGTAGATTATTGTGAATAAAGTAATATTGGAATACGCACTGTCCTGCACGTTTAGCGTTTCCCTTTTCTAACACACCCAATTCAACTCAGGAGTGAATGTTCATCAGCCAATCAGTTGAAAACACTAAAATCTTCAGGACAAGAGTTGGCTGGCACCATAGGTACAGATGATGGTATAACATTCGGGTGCTTTCCGTTGCATGTGATTTTTGATTTGTAGATTTTTAAAACGTTACCTTATTTGTTGTGTTAATTGTGTTAATCACTGTTTGTCATTTCAGAAGTAATTTGCTCACTAAGAGACAGGAGCAGGCTGCGCGCAAGATCATGCGATACCTCCGTCGCTGCCGCCACAGGTAATTTCCCACTGACACGCTATCCCCTTGGTTGCACCACCCTGCGTCCTGTATCTGTGGTTCAGCCAGGGATTCATTTCAGGGGATGAATAAGGGAAATATGTTATAAATCACTATGCAATCTGTACGGTTATATTGATAAGCAGAACATGTGCATGCATTTTGGGTGTATGCCAGAGAGTAGTAGAAAAGGGGGGGGGGGGGGGGGTGATGGCACAAATGTGCTGTTTAGTCTTTCAAGGCACGTTCTACAATCAACTACTGTAGTGTTGACCTTTATATGAGGTTGCTTTTGTACTATCTCTATGACCGTTCTATTGAAAATATATATCTCCTCTCATAAAACCTTATCTATCATTTCTCTTTGTGAAATAAACGCCCCGCCGTGGTGTACAACTTAACAGATGCATGAGCTACAGAGAAATATTATGCAAAACAAGTTTTTAATCAATGATCACGATCAATGAACGATCAATCATTAACATCCCTACACAGTACACAGCACATAATTATCTGCACTGTATATACATGAGTAAGCAATTGGTCATAAATATCATGAAATATTTCATATTCAAATTAATAAAATGGACTACACTGTTCAACAGCCGTGGAGTAGTTGACTAGGCAGAGGAATCACTATCAAGACATGACCGGGACACAAGTGTCACCACAGTGTGTTACAATGATCTGTCACTTTGCAAGTGAAGGGACAAACTGAAACAAGAGACCGTCATATTTAACAGAAGCTTTTGACGGTGTGAAGTTGTTGAGACAAGGTCGGACCCGACAGTACCACCCCCGTCCTCCTTGTTCTTCACCTCCATATGGTTTCTTCCCTTTCCCTCTGCTTCATACCAAATTACATAATATGTGCTAATAGCTGTGTGGTGTTGTTTTGCTGTTAATGCGAAGCGCCTTGATGGACCATAGACTGTTCAAGCGGGTGAGTGCAGCCTCAGCAACCCAGTCCGTCCTTTCCCTCTCTCTCTCTCTCTCTCTCTCTCTCTCTGATTCTCTCTACTGCGATTTCCTTCCTCTTGTTCATCTAAATATATCTCACTCTGGCATTCTTTTCTCTAGTCTCCTTTTATCTCCCTACCTCTTCTCTTCATCACTGTTGCTTGATGCCTGCTTGCATGACAGCTGCCGACTGGAAGCACAGATGGACCGTGAGCCTTAGAATAAGACCAGCTAACCACTACACTAAACAAGCACCCACTTATATTCCCCTCTGAAATCTGAATGTCTTCTTCTCTGTGTTGTTATGATAAAAGGACTTTTGAGGAATGAGCCATTAAAAAAAAAAGAAACTTGTACGATGTTACCTGTGTTGCATGATGGGATGATTATGAGCCTTGCTTTCTGACAGGCATGCTGAGAGTGATGTGTCATTACCAAGGGGCATGAAGTCTTCCTCTATGATAAGCTGACTGTCTGGCTAGCTTATGTATTTTTGCTAATGAACAACTCATACCTCATAAGGTGTTATTACAGTGTGTGCCGGTGGGATCTCTCTCTCTCTCTCTCTCTCTCTCTCTCTCGGTCAATATATTCTGAAAGATCATCCCACTATTAACAAGATAAGCAGAACTGCTCTGTGCTGAGACCAGAGTGTTGGAGTAAATTATGCAGTTTATTTGTGAGACCCGAGGGGAATTGGCTAAACGCTCCTGTCTGAGCGGATAGCTTTATCTTTGGGGGGGGGATTGCGGGTGGAAAGGAGGACTTTCACTTTTAATATACGAAGCAAATAAAATGTATAGACTATTTTAAGTTTGTCCCATATATCAAGTACAAGATGAAATTTGCAATGTGACGCTTGAGAAAAATAGGGCACATTCCCAAAGACTTTTTATTATTATTATTATTATTATTATTTAAGAATTCATGTTGGACTTTATGTTCGACAATCCAGTACGAGTGCTGTGTCGGACATGTCCCACTGACACGTCTCTATTCATATCAGTATGTCGCATTTCCCGTTCGCTTTTGTCTCTGTTAACCTTGTGTCTGTTGTTTTTCTTTTATTCTTCACAGAGTGAGAGAATTGAAAAAGGCCAGGGAACATGAGGATATCCAGACGAGCCCCATCACAATGTGACATCCCTCTCCAGACTTCTTTTCCTGTTTTTTTTTTCTTTCTTCTTTTTTCTGTTTGAACCAGACCTTTTACAAGAGGGAAAAAAAGGAAATTCAAGTGGGAAGAGTACAACTCTATACAGAACTACACAGAACTACAGACTTCTGCTATTATACAACACCACTTTTTCATATCTCTTTCTTCCTTCTGTCTTTCTTTTATAAAAGAAAGCGCTGACTTTAAGAGTGGATTAAAAAAATAAAAACTCAATGCGAGGATGTGATTGGACGAGAAACATGCATTTGCTTCATGGCATTTTTTGCACTTTTTTCATGGATTTGGTTTGTTATTTTGAAGCGCATTGGAAAGGAAAGGATGTTGCGACTCTTCAGAGGATCAGAGAAAGAAGGTGAAGAACAGGTGGAAAGACTGGAAAAAACATATATATATATATATATATTAAATCGATAAAGAAACCTGGCAGGTCCTGGCTCAAATCGTTGTATGGTGTTTAAACGAATTTCATGCTTAGGAATATGGTGAGGTATATAATGAAAATGTCCCATAAATCTATTTACATCCAGTTCATAATTTTAAAAAAAAATGTCACTTAAGTAAATTATAAGGCTGCAGCCTGTCATATTAGTGAATGTAGGGGTGAGGCTGAAAATGGATATCTAACATTTCAGTTAATGTTATTCATCCTTATAAACCCCATCGTAATCTGAGTGTGAATTGGAAAAGTGCAAAATCAGTGCGCACACAAAAACAATACATTATGTCTGTGTCTATGAATTTATTTTTAACCCCTAGTGAATGTAATGAAAACGATGATGTTCCTTTTGGGCAGTTTGCTATGGACCTTTTCATTCTCTTTTTGAAAAAAACAAAACAAAATTGCCTCATTTTGGTTTGTGTTAGTACTAGTAATCATCCATGATGCTCTTATCCTGTTCAAATGACCTTCATTGGCTCTTTAGGCCTTTAAAACAAAGCTCACAGACATTGCCTTGATATCTTAGAGATTCTCTGAAGGGTCCCTAAGCTAGCCCTGCAGCATGGGTTGGAAAAATCCATATTTTTGCGCGGTTTCTGTACATAAAGAAAGTGGATGGAACGGTATGAGAAGTTTAAAAAAAACTAAACATTTATCTGAACAGGACTGTATTTTAGAAATATATTATTTTATTCATTATAAGGGGTCAAAACAGGAAGTTGAACTCTAAATATTTGTATAGTTTTGTTTGAATGCCTAATAAGTATGGTTGTATTGTTTGTACATATTGTAAATACTCTGGGATAAGATGAGCTACGTGCATGAAAATCAAAGATACAGAAAAAAAAAGATGATTTAAAACAAAAACAAACAAACAAAAAAAAAGAACAGCATTAATGGCTATGCTCTGTAAAACTTTCACTATAAGAATATTTTATTTTATTTTGAATGTTCTCACGAAGAACATTTTGCTAAAGCATGACCTTATTGCAGATATGAAAAATACCATACTTATGAGGTAGAAGAAAACAACAAGCATTATCATTAGACAAAAAAAAAAAAAAACGGTTGAGTTTTACATCCGTTTGTTTCACGGGTTACCAAGAGTCTTTTTCTCCACTGGTGCCAGTTAATGTGAATGCCGAGCAGAAGACGAGGCAGCGAAATGGTAGAACATTAACTTTCATCATTTCATCCGCAATGACCAGTGAATACATGAAGTGCCACAGAGAGGAGAGGATTTCACAAGTAACCTTTTAGTCTCCCATGTTTCTCTTGTTTCTCATATTGTAAATTCGAAACACAAAGATGTTTTAACTTTTGTCTACGTTTGCGACCGTCTGTATACAAAGTGACCATGATATATATATTATAAGGCTGCTTGGTTTTTTTTTTCTTTCTTTCTTTTTTTTCTTTGTGGTTTTTTGCAACACTGACGAAAAACGTGGTGATGGTTAAAGACGAGCAAGTCTTTCCTGCATGATGTGACTGGATATTTTGGTGCTAACAACAATGATGTAACAGGATAATGAGAAGAAACGCTTGGCCGATGCCGCGCTTTGGCACTGAACCAGCTGTTTGCACATTTAGGCAGTAAAGTAGCTTATGTCACATGTTCTAGCCAGCTTCGGAGGTGCATAACTTCCTGAGCGTGTAATAAGGGAGCGACCATAAACGGGCAGCGCTCGAAATAAGCTGAAAATGAAAATAATGGCACACAAATGGATTTTTAAACAAGGTCACGAGTCTATTTACTTTGCCATTCGGTTTTTAAAATTACTGTTTGAGTGGTGCCATGACGTGGCTCGTCCTCTACAACTGTTTGTAAAGGTTTTGTTCCGTTTTTTAATATATTTTGTTTATCTAAGTGTGAACAGTTCCGAGTGTTCATGTGGGAAGTGCCTAATCACAGCAAATTTCACTCAGCATGCAATGTAACAAACTGGACTGACCGACCATTTGGACAATGTAAAAGTCACTCTTCATCATGCTGACCATTTAATGTGTTACTGTATTTCGTTTTCTTCTGATATGTTCTGTCAACGCTGCAAAAAGCTCAGTTTATATTTAAAGCCTGTCGGAACTGCCAGTCAGGATTCCACATCCAGTCCTAGCATTCATCCATTCATCCATCCATCCATCCATCCATCCAGTCATTATGAAGCAGTTTAGGATGTCTGCTATTGCACTGCTGGAGCCACATGAGAAGGTCTTATTATGCTTGCATGGGAAACATAGATAACCGGGTGACTAAAGCACACCCAGAGCATGCTTATTTTTGTAGATTTGTTAGGCAGATAGATTCGAGGAAGAAACAATGTTCTATAAAGCAATGCTGGTTTAGTAACTCATACATCCTCGGAGGGTACAGGGTTATCGGAACGGAAAGGCAGACGAGAGGCGTTCAGTGGATAGGATCGATCAGTATTAACATGTTCTCGAGTGGCACACACATTCCTCAAAATAAGGTTCTAACCGTTTCCATTGCATTCAGCCACATCAACAAGTCAGCTGTTGATGTTCATGTCTTCACGCCACATTTTACGCATGCACATAAAAGTGATGTGTCCTATATATATATAAATACATATATAAATATGAAAACCGGGTCAGAACGAGCATTGTACTTGCAGGCAGTGGATAACCGCGACCTCTAGAGTGAATCTCCTAGCGTTAGTGACAAGTTAGCCTCACTTTTTGTATTTTTTACTCAGGGTGCCAAAACTGGGGAGGGGGAAGTGGAGCAGGTCACTGGAGAATCAGCTGCTGCTTACTGGGAAAATGAGCCAGAGCCGAGTCCCGATCAACTTACTGTGATTTTGATTATTCCATGCTGTTCATTTTTATCGAAAGCTGATTTGTTTCATGTACCGTAGGAATAACCGCAGGCCCCGAAAAAAGCCCCATCGAAAAACGCGAACACAACAGTAGGAAGAAAGGCATCCCAGGGTAGTGGAGATATAATTAGTGGTGTGTGAGCTACAGTCCTGTATGTGCTTACATTTCAGACTGAAACACTGCCATTAATAGATGTAGAGTATGAATTTAGAAAATAAAAAAGAAGAAAAAAAAAGTACAAGGTAATAAATAATAAATAACAGTATTGACCTCATTTCTAATGTAATAGATTCCCTCTTTTATTTCACCTTCGAGCTGTTGGGTGCTTGAGAGATGTTAGATGGGCCATGGACTCACAGGGCATGAGATTCTCCTGAAATGCTTACCAAATGATCATCACAGCCCAGACATGGTCTCATGATCAGCTCACAGGCATCTGGCTTAGATTAGTGTTTTTCTTTCACACATTATTGAAACTACCTTTCCTGCTTTTCTGCACCCATCCTCAAATAAAACAAGGCACATCGACGTAACCGAGCCGAAATCTGTCTCACAAAACTTTCCACTTGTGGACACAGAGCAATAAACATGTTTTATGAAGTTGAGACCTGCAGATCTTATGGAGATTTAAAAAAACAAACAAACAAAAAAAACAATTGGACACATGCAAACTTACACTTATGCAAATGCCGATAGGCTGGTGTGAGATTAGTGTTCAGTAGGCCTAGTTTATGGACAGCAGTTATAGGACATCTTTTACAGACCTGCACGTTTTCATCACTCCCAAAACCCAGAAAAATAGCGGCCCTGCTTTTATTCTAGGCCACCGGGGCCGACACTTTGCATGTGTAACTAGTGTTAGAGCTCTTTTTCTCTCTCCTCTCTAGCTGTCTTTCCTTGCTATATAGCCTTTGTCCTTCCTCCTTTTCCCCCCAATTTGTTCAACCGTTCATTTATTTTTCAAACTTTGTGTAATATGGAGTTTTATTTCTCTTTCGTTTCTCCCTACTCCTTATGTAAGTTTTATTTTTGTAACTGCATGTTAAACCGTCACTGAAATGATGGATATGTTAAAAAAAAAAAAAAAAAAAAGAGAGAACTCAGCTGCTGAAGCCATGCAAAATGTTTTGAATTGCCCTAAAAATATGAAAGATGTTTTCTGAATGCTTTATATTCTTTCTGCTGTAAAATAATAAAAAGGGAGAAAATGACAAAAAAAAAACTGTTATAATGAGTTCTTATGGTCTATGGAGAGTCTTATCACTTCTTGATTGGTTGCAATTAAGAAACAAAGTGCAGTCCGTCACAGGGGATGAAAAGTCCCTCTTACTTTTACATTAGAGATGACTGGGAAGAAGAAATAAGCTCTGCCTCAAAGCATCATAGTAGCAGCATTTATTCGGTAGCGGTGGCCAAAAGTACTGAGACTTAAGTGACATTCAGCGTTTTATTTAACACCATATAGCAACTGCTATACAACAGTCAATATTTTATATGATGTCCTTTATTCTTCAAATAAAGTCGCTCAATCCATGCCTGCTTGATTGCTTCCTGAAGATCGTATACAGAAATTATCTAAAGAACCATGTGCACAATTCACTTGAGAATTCCCTACAGACATTTTTGTCCATACTGTAGGTGGCACCACAGCGTCAGAAAGTAAAAGTCCTGCTACATATTTGTTCCATTCATTAACTAAACCAGATGATTTTAATTAACACCAGTTTGAGATAATTAGATTATCTGTTTTGTGCACAGAGACAAATATATAAAACATGGCATATGTTGTCTTAATACTTTTGGCTCCCACTGTTACACGTTTGGGAAAACTTCATACACTCAACTGTGTCCCCTAGTGGACATTATTAATATTACAATATTCTCTTTATTCATGAAAGCACAAAACTGATTCTCTTTTACATTTACACTTAGGCATTTGGCAGACGCCCTTATCCAGAGCAACATACATTTTTTTTAATCTCATTATACACCTGAGCAGTTTTAGGGTTAAGGGCCTCGCTCAAGGGCCCAACAGGGACAACTTTGTGGTACCTTTTTAGTATAAACATTCATGTTCATGGTCTGAGAAAATGGCCTGCATTTGAAACTCTTATAATAGTGCCAATGTCTTGTACTGTATGTGTGTGTGTGTGTGTGTGTGCGTGTGTGTGCGTGTGCGTGTGTGTGTGTGTCAGTATACAGGATAAAGCAGTATAAATGATGAGTGTGTGTGTGTGTGTGTGTGTGTGTGTGTGTGTGTGTCTTTATACAGGATAAAGCAGTATAGATGATGAGTGAGTAAGTGCATGTGTGTGTATACAGGATAAGGCAGTATAGCTGGTGAGTGAGTGAGTGAGTGAGTGCATAATTGCTTTCTGTGTATGTTTTTATTTATGTGTGCATTTTGTGTATTAGCCTAAGATATTCATGCAACACACTGGAATCACACTCAGACTTCCTGGGGAAATGTCCATCTCACTGTGATTGCAGTTCAAAGGTAAGGGTTAAGATCATGTTCAATTTAATTCTATTCTATTTATATAGATCATGTTCAAATGCATATACAGTTATCTAGATTTGTGCATGAAAAGCTCTTCATATGTTATCTGTTCTCACTGAAGCTGTACAGGAAAGAAAACCTGACAGGGTTTGTTATAGAAAACTCAAGACAATGTGCAATGCTTTATTCTGATTGGTGAGAGTGTATTGATTAATTAAGGAATAATGAAGATCAGCAGGCTGTGATTCAGCCACATGTAGCCACAGCTGTACTGATATCAAGTATGACAGCATGAATGAAAACACGATATGCTACAAAAGGTTTGTAAATAACAAATATAAGGTTTTGTACACAATATGATTACGTTACTTTTACACAATATAATTACTCTACTTTTGCTCAAAAAATAGAAATAGATCCCGAGGAAGCCACATGCACAGATAGCTAATGGCTAGCCAATACACGCTCCTTAAAGGTGTATTCAGTAAAATCACCTTAACATTTTTAAATTCTTCTCTTTCTGACAAGCTGTAAGATTTTCAGTCAAAAGTTAAATTTATAAAAATGCATCATTTGTCTGCTTATGATGTTTCAGTGGCATATCCCTTGGTGAACACGCCGTCCCAGTCCAGTTATACTGAATACACTACAGCTGTGTTATGTCTCTGTTATGGCTACTAGTTAAACTACAGGTTTTTATTATTTGTAATACTCTGTACAGCACCACACACAAATGATTTTACTGTGTAATTGTTGATATGGTGATGTTTTCTTTAAACAGACATCTATTAAGCATTTTTGGAAGGAGTCTCCAGTGTCGGAGCTTTCACAACAGTCACTGGTAACACAACTTTTTTTTTTTTTTTTTTTCAGTAACACGATCGCCTAAGGTTTTGTGCATTTACTTCAAGAGTGAGAAGAAAGAGACACATACTGTATGTCCGGCCCGATATGTAAAGTTAGTGAGATGTGGCACAAAGAAAATGCTAATTAGCAACCATCATCTGCATTAACGAAAATGCCCACCAAATGATGGTTGGTCGATGAATCCAAACTAATACAATCTTAATAACAATCAAAAGTAAAAAAAAAAAATAATAATAATTACTGACATCCAAAAAGAGCTCTTTCACTGTCCACGCTATACTGTTCTCATGGATCATCTTTAACATTGGCTCAACCCCCAACCCTCCACGCAGCAACCACCTGCTTGAGCTGCTTTCTACTTTCATGTCTGTGTAATGAATGATTCAATTTGGACTGACATGATTCAAGTCGAACTGAATGCCATCGACTAGAATTCCAGCACAAGAAGGTTCACAGACAGTAGCAATAAAGAGAGGAACAGTAATCAGTAAACATCACAGTCTAGCCGAGACGCCACACAGTGCAGATTCTCCAGCAAGAGGGAGGAAAAATAAACATATCATTATTGCTTAGTTTTTTTGTTTGTATCCAGATTGAGATTTAGTCCTTGGACGTCTTCTTTACGAGCAGTCCTATGTGGCGACTTAATATTTCTATTTATTTAAAATTAAGATAAATGTACGACAATAATTGCCTTCTGATAGATGGATCTACAGTAGACACGATCCAGACACCCAAGGCCCAGGCATGCTGCTCTGAGACTAACGTCAGCGAGATGCATGTGTGCTGTCTGGGTACTTTAAGCACGGGGGCATTGTCATGCTGCGACTGGTTTGGGCCTTTTAGTTCCAGAAAAGGGAAATTTTCATGCAAGACATTCTATGCAAAAATGTGCCAACAGTTTAAGAGGAATCATGTATGGGTGTATAAGTTTTGGCTCTATTATGTAGCTGGCTCACTTACCGGATCGAAAGGAGGAACAGATATGCAGTTGTACTCAGAAGTTGCAGTTGCAGCAGACGTCGTCCCACACATGCTGTTTGACTTTTTTTTAGATAAGTTTTTAGATTTTCCAGACACTAGATTTCTCATCTGTCCCAGTTTTGAAATACTTGTGTATACACACACACACACACACAGCAAAATCCCCAGTGTCAAATTAACACCCAAAGTGTTGAATTAACACCGAACCGTGTTTATGTAGGCTTAGTTGGACTCAAATGAAATCTTGAAGTGTTAAATCAACACATACACACCAAACACAGCAGCAACAATTGTGTGTGTGTTTTTTAAAGGGTCTACTGCATCTGAGATGCTTTGCAGCAGCCCTTCTTTAACCAATACCTATTTATGAGCTGTTAGAGTTCAATTACATCATGTTTTATGCCTTACTTAAACATCAACACTGTTTAACACTGTGTGTCATTGCAGCTATTGGCTGTTTTATTCGATACACCTGCTGTACCTCTACTGACTGTGACCCACCTGTCACTCTGCAAATTCTCAGCCCTCAATGGAAAAGGCCCACCACCGACCAGATAATGTTTGGGTGGTGGCACCACTGACCCGGTAGCAACTGCATCAAATTTGCAGTTGTAAACACTGTGTATGCTCAGTGGCGTTTTAATGCACATACATACATACATACAGTACATAGGCTCATCTCTTCCCATGCATGTTAATAATTCTCTAAATCTTCATCCAAGCTTAATTTCATTAACATACTGTTAATGAAATACTGTATTTTTTTTTTTTACAGAGCTCTCAAACAAATGCTTTCTGTAGTTCTTTACAGATAAAATAACTGGATTCAATAGGGATTGGGGTCACAGCATGAAATTATACCACACATTATGTCGCATAGTGAGAAAAGAGGATTAAAAATAGTGTTTGACAGGAAAAATCTCACATCTGAACGTTTCTTGATTTTATTTTTCCTACCTAATGGATCAGTAGATCTCCAGTTGAGACGTGGCTGTGACTACTGTGTACTGTAAGTTCCACGACTCAATAGAACTGAGGTTTGATCTCCAAAAGAGTCACTGTTTTTTGTATTTCATATGTAGATAAAATAAACCCAAAGCACAATGAGAGAGCTTTTTTTTATTATTATTTATTTATTTTTTAACATAACACTTTATTAGTCGTCCACACGTATTGTAGTTATTACAGCATTGACTAGACAGGGAAATAATCCAGTGGCAGATATCAAGTATCACGTAACATTTCAAAGGGCTCACAGGACAACACAGAAATGCTGGTGTGTAAAAATATAAACGACCCCACTGCACATGATTAAGTAGTTTCACTTTTATCTACTTGCTCTATGTCTCCATGAATAATCCTTGAACCACAGTGTGAATGTATTTTATGTGTGTGTGTGTGTGTGTGTGTGTGTGTGTGTGTGTGTGTGTGTGTGTGTGTGTGTGTGTGTGTGTGTGTGTGGGTTTCCCGAACACAAGCCCAGTCTCTCAGACGTGCATGTGATTTCCTGTGCTGGGATTAAACACAGTACTTCCAAAAGCAATCAGCTCCATTGGCCCTCTTTCTGTACAGCCTCTTAATACCAAGTATGTGACTGAGAGGGCTTAGACGACCTGGTTTCTCCAGCAGAACCTGCAGGCGAGATGCGTTTAACCGACACATTTTTACAAACCAATGCAAAAGTCACTCAGGCAAACGCAAAACTGATCGATGATTGAAAAATGTTTTCAAAATACAGTACAGCACATTGACATAAATGAAACTGCAAATCTCACCTCTTTAAGAGCTTCTTTATTGAGCAGTCCAGACACTCTAAGACCTTAGGGGGAAAAAAAGTTACATTAAATCTTGGAGACGACAGTGACGTCAAATTAAAATGTTTTATATACTGTATGATGGAAAGAAAAAGGATTAACAGTTAGCAGTCTTACCATCTTTGGAGAGTATCGGGGAATAACTGAGGCCTGTTGTCCTCTGGAGAAGGCTGTTTAAATCCATGTCCTCAGGACCGACTCCTTCTGCTTCCTCAACTAAGTCTAAAACATTGACGCATACTGTAAAACTAATATTTATTTCTAAATCCTACTACTTTTTCAGCATTATACAGTACACGAAAAAGAGTAATCTTTCAAACAGGATCATATTTCTAAACCTTGCACTCACCAGGTCCAGGGTAAGACATGTCTGCTGTTTCTGAGACAGGAAGTGCCAGCAAGGGGTCGATGAAAAGCAGCAGGAGAGTCCAGGACAGGAACAAGTTACAAACCATCTCGACTTCACTGCTGTTTTTCACCTACTGTAGCTGTTCAGTCTCACCGAGCCGGGTAAAGATGGTGAAAATGCAGCAAACAGGACGGACCTTGAGTTTATATACTTCCCTCGTCTCGAAGGCATCATGTTGGACGTGTATATCACTGGGGTTTTATGAGGCCTTTTTGCATTTTGAGTCAGACCCGGGTCAGTCTGATCGAGTACCTGCGTCAATGAACACGGCAGTAAAATCAGGAAAGGTTCGGTGTCCTGTGTGTCACTGGTGATGGTTTGTTTTTTTAATAGATGTATAAAATGAGTGACACAGGTGTCCAAATGTCTCCGTCTCAACCCTTTCACCTCAGACACACAATGACCAGGCAGGCTATGGTGATTTGTATACCTGTCAGTTGACTGCTGTAAAGCGGAATACATTTTATATCGTCTTTATGACACAGTATCATTTTATTAGAATATTTTCCTACACAAATAGATTGGTTTAATTTTTGGTGATGCTGGTGACGTGAATATTAGTCCTTATAAACATCCTGCCTGTCCGTTGCTACATGCTAGCATGTCATTAAATTTCTCCTCAAAAAAGAAAGAAAGAAAGACAGAATTTATCTTAAAGTATATATTTAATAACAAGATCCAGTCTAGTCTGCAGTCTATTCCTGGAGGGAAGATTTCTAAGTAAACTGAAATATATATTTTTTAATTATCTAACGTTTTCTCTCCAGAAATGATAAAATAACAATATGCTTTCCTCGAGAAAGAAAGGCGTTAAATATCTCCTCAGGTAAAAATAAATAAATAAATAAATCTGAAATTATGCTCAATATCCTTAAATAAATCCTTAAATCAAAGTGGAATAGTATAAAGTATTGTTTTTACTTCATGTATAAAAGCAATGTGTGACAAAAATATATATATATATTTAGTTATGATTCTGGTGACTAGCTGTGCACGCGACTTCGTTCGCGTTCAATAGTTGTACAGTTATATCAAACCAACCCACATACTTCAACTCAGCAGTACAGTTTATTGTACGTATTTAAAAATGTAAAACGCCATCTGTTGAATTTTGGAATGAACTCAACTTTTTACGTGTTACTGTGAAGTGCGAAGAATGAAAGTGTGAGACCGCGTTTATGAAGTAGATTTCAATCGCACACTCATAACCGCGTATTACAAAATGTACAGCGCCATCTGGTGATTTTTTAGGTGAACTAATGATTTTTTTTTTTCAAGGTCGATTTTTTTTTATTCACAAGGGTGTTTTCCCATTTAAATTTCAAATAAGCATATCTTCTCTTACGATTAAACAAAGCCTATATGTTACCTCAAGTTCAGCCAAATACACCTGTGAAAACCCCACATGATCAGTAGGTTTTTACGTGATGCGTCCACAAACAAACAGATAAAAATTCCCAAAACCATCTTGTGTGTTCTATTACTCATCTTACATCCCCACAAAAAATTTTTTCACAAATACCATCAATGTAGAGACAAGCCAACTTTTGAGTTTTATTATATGTATATATGCATACGTGTAAATAAAGTGTACATATGTAGCAATAGGTACAGTAAATAATATTGATGGGTATTATGTCTAATTGTTCCTGTCACATCTGTTAAAGTTCAAGATTTCTGATGCTAAAAGGTCATGTTAGGTTAAAATATTGGAGTACAGAACTTAAGTTATGTTTTGAATGAAAATAAAGTAAGGAAGAAATAAACATCTTTCTTTGGCAATGCAGTCACTCAATAGGCTAGGTGAAAAAATAATTTTCACCTTTTCATAAATAAGTGATTTATGTATATGAATAAAAAGGTTTTGTCTTTCAATGATATCTTTACATTTCATACATTGGAGGACAACCAGAAACCAGTCTCAAAAAAAATTATGTCTGTCCGTCTGCATATCTGTCTGTCTGTCTGTCTGTCCAGCCAGAGTTTGTCACAGCATCAGGCTAAACTTTCTGGACAGAATTTAATGAAACTTTGGCAGTACTTAGATATCTGCATGAAGTTAAACTTATGCCATAAATTTAATTAAAATGTTGATTAAAATTAAAAGCAATTTTATGAACAATTATGTGCCAGATTTAATAATCTACTTTAAAATAATCTAATAATAATCTACTTGCTCAATGTAAACAAACACCTGCACCAATAGATATTAAATAGAAAAGCTAAATTTCTGTTTTTACTGGAATTAGTTAATATTTTTATCGCTGGAATAATGGCGCTAAAGTGGTATAAGTGAATTTTAAACACACTGGAGTCATTTTAAGGTCAAAAATGAATCTTTATCCCATCTACTTTTTTTGATTTCTCATCTGTGATTCACTCTCCGATTATGGAACAGTGTGTGCAATTGGCTGATGATGAATCAAGTACAACTTATTGTAAACAAGATCTAAGATACTTACCCTTCTAAAATTTTATCTCCTTGCATTAATAAGTTAGGCAGTGAGTAGTGCCGTACAGAAAGACAGGCAGGCATGTATGTGGGCTTCAACTTAAAATAATATCATCACTGATTACATTCAAGCTCATCAGCTTATTTTTAGCTTTAACAAACTCTTCAACCATCAATGACGGCTACTAACGCTAGTCTTCTATACCGCTTATCCTGTACGTGGTCATGGGGGCCTGGAGCCTATCCCAGCAGACTTAGGGCACAAGGCGGGGTACACCCAATAATAGTGCTAATCCATCACAGGGCACATACACACGCACACATACACACACACTACATGCAATTTAGAAAAAAACAAATAAACCTAACCTACATGTCTTTGGGCTGTGGAAGGAAACTGTAGAAAATATCAAGCACAGGGAGAACATGCAAACTCCATGCATTCAGACTTGAGGAACGAATCAAATCCATGTTCCTGGAGATGCTAGGCTGTGCTGTGCTGCCAAAAAAGTTAACTTAGAAGAAAAAAAAGGGACAACAACAGCACAGCACTTTGTTACTTCTCACCTCTGCTATTACTTCAGGCACATTTGTCTTTCCCTGTGAAACCATAGCTTAAAATGCTTCAAATATGCAGGGTAAGCATAAAGTCTTTCCCTGATTTAAAAAATATATTACATAAAACCCAAGCCCGGAACAAGCCTGTGGTATTTTATTGGTCTACTGTATGTAATGCCACAAGGTGCATGTTTCTATTTAGTATAATTTTTGTACATATTCAGGACTTACCATGTGTGTATATGTACAGTGTGTGTGTGTGTGTGTGTGTATATATATATATATATATATATATATATATATATATATATATACTCAGCAA
>JAQQZT010000015.1:8337900-8379191 GCA_030068275.1 Clarias platycephalus | reverse complement strand
TTTACAACATTATTGTTGAAATACACAGTCCTGAAAAAGGGGCGTTTCTTTTTTTGCTGAGTATATATATATATATATATATATATAAATGAATTAAGTTATTAGAAAGAGCATTCATTGTCTATGCTGCTTATCTTGTACACAGGGTCGTGGGGGGCCTGGGCCAGGGTGCCAATCCATCACTGGGCACACAAACACACACACACACACACGCACACACTACGGGCAAGTTGGGAACGCCACTTAACTAATCTGCATGTCTTTGAACTGTGGGAGAAAACAGGAGTACCTGGAAGAAATCCACTACGTATGGGAAGAACATGCAAACTCCATGCACACAGGTGGGAATTGGACCCTCGACCCTGGAGGTGCAAGGCCACAGTGCTAACCAATATGCCACCAGAATGAGTATTTATTAAAATTAATTAAAGTTTGTATTTCTCATTAAAAATGTTTTTTAAATAACAAACTCATATTCTCTGTTTTTGTTAATACAACAAAATAATTGGTCTGAGGACTAAATCAAATCTCTGAAAAATATTTTCTTTTTTTTTATTGAACGACTAATTCCTGCAGCATTTCCAATTGATTTCTGATAATGGACCCAGTTTTCATGTCTTTGATTGTTTTGTTTACTTAGAATTATTGTCCTTAAAAGGTGGTTTGCAACAAATGTACTGCTCACTCCATTGCTTCTGTGTTACATTATTATTGGTGTGGTAATTATAGTTTTATGTAAATCTGTACTAATTGATTTAAAAATGCAGCTATTCTGCCACCTAGTGACAGAATCTAGAAGAATCTAGTAACCACAGGTTTCATGTGTATTGATCTGTAACTAATAGGAGCAAACGATGTATACATGTTATTTAGTATTATACGCACGTTTTCCAAGCTATTGTCACTGCAAGATTCCACGAACCGTTACCATAAGGTTAAATAAAACTTTAGGGACACATTCTCTGGGGCATACTGCACAATGTAGAATAATCATTATACAGTAGTTCCTGTTAAACCAAATGGGAACTAATAAATATCGATGTTCAGAATGTTTTATGGATCCAAAACAAGCATTTCCAAAACTTTTACAACAAGCCTTCCTCAAAATTATTCTGAAACCAAAAACACTTCTCTTATTTTCTACAGCAGGGGACCTAAATAAAAACTTCCAAATTTTCTTTTCGTTAGGATTCAGATCTTTATATTGGCAGTCATTTTAAGCCTATTAAAAAGGAGAGTGTTTTAAAATGTCAATAGCATTTGAATAATAGTTATAGTCATTTTTCATTAACTATGTTAAACATGGACAATTTGAACTTTGATATTTGTATATTTCCTTGTATTTGTATGGAACACAAACAACAATATTTAATCAAGCTTTAGTGTATCTTCATTTGCACACTGCAGGGTTGTAAATGAATGTGAAAGGACTCTCTGCTCTCTCATACCGGGCTCTCAGTTCGGGGAATTTTACACTCTCACCTCCGACCACTGCGGATATATTTACTCTAATAGCCCATGTTTTTTTCCCCCATTGTGGTGTTTCACATTACTGCTTTTTAATATCGCCACAGTTTTGGAACATACGAGACAAACTGTAACTGACAACCCGCAAAATGAATAAACATATAATTATTTCTCCATTCCTCTTTGAAAGTTTGGTTTTCATAGTCTACTGTCCTTTACTTGGAGTAAGCTACTGTCGCACTTTCGTTTCGGTTTCTTCCAACGCTCTGTCTATACACAGTAAACTATTGCGCTGATTGGCTCTGTTGATTGATGTGTATAGCCACGCCAACCCCCTAGATTACTGCTATATTAATAATTCTTATTTAACAGAAAAGCATCAGAACTGTTACACGGTCTGGGTCTGGACCATAGTCCGCCATTTAGTGATGCCTGTTGTATCTCATGCCACTCTAGACGGGGTGCACCCTGGAGAGGGTGCCAATCTAATACAGGGGGGGAAACTAACATTTCCAGGAATTTTTAGGTACCAAATAAAAACTAATGTTTTTCAAAATAATTCAGGATTGAAAAACAAACATTTCCAGAACATTTCATAACAAAAACAAACAAAAAGTTTTCAGAACATTTCAGGATCCAACAGTAAACGTTCAGAACAAGAACCAGTTGCTCTGAGAATACTTTCAAAAACGTTCAAACAACAACTTTTCCAGAACATTCCAGGGGGCGGGGTTTCAGAAACCAAAACATTAGAGGTGTATACATTGTTTCAATATCAACTTTCGAAAAACGTTCTAGAATTCCAAACGTGGCACTTTGCGCTACTGTGTGTGTGTGTGTGTGTGTGTGACGGCAGGTAGCAATAATACGGCTGAAGTTTGTCCTCGCTGGCTTTCCATCGCTCAGACAGCTCGGCTTCAAAGCAACAAACAGGGAAGAATCTCCATCAACACAAGAGGAGCTGTGACTCACACTGAAGGCTCTGTAATGCAATTACACTTATGATTAATCACTCACACACACACTTTGGAATGCGGTTTGTTCTGTGATCAGCTGCTGAAGCTCAAACAACAACTCTGCTCCAGATATTCAACAGGTTGGACGGACTGCTCTCTGTCTCTCTCTCTCTCTCTCAGGAGCTCGACGCGTTATACACACAAGTTGCTCCAGGTAAGCCGCTTTATCAGCTTGCGTTTACACGGAGAGAGTTTCGGTGTGTGTGTGTGTGTGGTTTAAAAAGTCCCGTCGAGTTGATTAATAAAACCATCTTACAGAGCTGCAGTGTGAGCTGGAACATACAGAGGCATTTTCTTTGGAAGGCGGAATTTACCTTTAACAACTTAGGCTTCAGCTCTGTACTCCTGTCACACTCCTGTTTGTGTGTTTTGTCTGATGTTTTCTCAAAATATTTTCGTGTGTCTTTTTTAAACGTGTACATTTGGTGATTTTTCACGTCATTCCCATAGAATAGTCACTTTGTGGATCTCTGAATGTTATAAAATATTCCATTTCCATTTTCACTAAACACACACACACAAGAGTACTATAGTGTTTTTAATTATGTTTTATCAAAAATGACGTAAAAGTTGTAGTGAAATCAGCACCTGCGCACATACTGTACATACATATCCACTTCAGTGGGAATACCTGTACACCTGCTCACTTGTGCAATTATCTTAATTAGCCAATCATGTTGCAGCAGCACAATGCATCAAATCACACAGCTGTCAGGTCAAGAGCTTCAGGTTATTTCACATCACATCAGAAGTATTTGACTTTAACTGCGGCATGGTTGTTGTGGGTTGGTTTCAGTATTTAGGACACTGGTTATCTCCTTGGATTTGCACTCACCGCTGTCTCTAGGGCTTACACACAATATATAGAGCAAATTATTTGTCCAAACCTGTTAATTTTTGAATTGAGATGTGTCATCTCAATATCCCCAGTGAGGGACAGTCTTAATGTTTGAGCATGCTGTACTGTACCAAGACATCTTGGACAATGCTATGCTTCTAACTTTGTGGCAACAGTTTTTTGGACCTTTTCTGTTCCAACATAACTGTGCCCCAGTGAACAAAGCAAGGACTATAAAGACAAGTTTTGAGGGGTTCAGTGTGGAAGAATTTGAGAGGTCCTAACATAGAGCCCTGTAACCTCAACCCCATCGAGCACCTTTGTGATGAACTGGAACGGCGATTGCGAGCCAGTTCTTCTCGTCCAACATCAGTGCCTGACCTCATAAATGCTCTACAGAATGAATGGGCACGAATTCCCACAGAAACACTCCAAAATCTTGAGGACCGCCTTACAAGAAGAGTTGAAGCTGTTATAGCTGCGAAAGGTGGACTTCATATTAAAGTATATTTATTTGGATACAGTGTTATTGCATGTTAGGCCTTTACTTTTGTCCATATAATGTAAGATGGAGTGAAAAACAAAAACTAGACTAGACTTCTCTGAGCTGATAAGGATACCAGGAGAAACAACAGGTGTGGAACCCAATATGTTGTTCTGCTGTTACAGCCCATCAATATCAAGGTTTGATATTTTGTGCATGCTGAAATGCTTTTCTGATCAACACAGTTTTAAAGAGTGCTTATTTGAGCAAATATATCCTTCCTGGCAACTTAAATCTGGCAGATCTACCCATTTTCCTCTGACCTCTCCTGTCAGAAAGCTTTTTCCGCCCGCAGAAATATTATTCACTCAGTGGTATTTTTGTTTTTCACTCCATCCTGTCTGAACTCTAAAGATTGCTGTGTGTACAATTCACAAGAGATCAGCAGTTTCTTAAATACTCAATCATGCCAAGGTTAAAGTCTCACTTTTCTCACACACTGACACTTGATGTGAACTTTAACTGAAGCTCTTGACCTTCTGAAAAATAATCTGAATAATTATAAGTATCCTGCTACTGCCACATGATAGATGATTAACTGGATAAATGAGCAGATGTACAGTACAGGTGTGATGGTCAATATGTGTGTGTGTGTGTGTGTGTGTGTGTGTGTGTGTGTGTGTGTGTGTGTGTGTGTGTGTGTGTGTACACATATTTTTACTACTTTCCTAGTCACCAGGTTTTGTGTAAATGGTGTCCTCTAAAGAATTTACTTAGGCCAGTATAACCAAATCTTCTTATACTATTTATAAGTATAAGTATGCTGCACTATTTTAAGATTGTTTTGTGACTTGTCTATGGTTTGTGTCTTTTATTTTATAGTGTGTCCCTCTGGAGTGCTTTGCAGTGAGTACGCTTCTCTTTCAGAAAGAGCTAGGCTTTTAGCAGACTGTGTCTCTGTGGCCATGAGGGATCATGGCAGAACTGCAGGTGGATCAATCTAACCTGCCTCGGGTTCAGGAGGGTAAGATTAATGCCATGCCTGTTTTATGACTCGCTCTCTCTCTCTCTCTCTCTCTCTCTCTGTCACTGATAAGGCTTCATGAGCAGGCAAGGTCCTCTTCTACCTAACAGAATGATTTCCTTTCTAGATGTCTCACTCTGCAGTCATAACATTAAAGCAGTACCACATGAACAGGACTGATAAGAGTAAAGAATCTGATAGACATTCCAGGTGCATTCATGCTGACTCTGTAAATTAGACCATGATTCTTCAGAGAGCAATTTGCTTTTAAGTGTTTAAACTTGGAATTGCATGTTTTCCCCTGCTTTTCACATAGTGCATGGTGTAAATGCTGTTAAAGCTAAAGTGAAATGACTCTATGAAAAAAAGGAATGATTTTTTTTCCCTTCTGAAGATGATTGCATGTTTACACTAGAACAAGCACCGAGTATGAAATGAAGCCCCATCACTGTGCGTTACGTTACTACAAATTTATTCACATTAATTCTCACACTTTTTATACTTACTCTTTTATACTTATTCGTGACTATTTTTTCAAAATAGAAATTTACAAGATGTACTTCATTTGCATTTTCTCATCTGGGACTCTCTCTCGCTCTCTCCATGTTTTCCATTGTACAGTTATCGCTCTGTATGTTTCTCTTTTGGCTTATCACTTGTTGTGTTAGTCTTGGTCTGGCAGCTGTCCTGATATAGAATGACATTGACTGGAGGATTTTAGGCCTCAGAGGAAAATCAGCCCTCTTCCTTCTGACCTCTGACTTCTCTCCTGTCAGTCATCCTTATCCTCTATTCACTGAGATGCCTATAGCCAGACAGATTATATTTATATCTTCCTGTTGGGGCTAGTCAAGCTAAAGTTGATTGAGGAGGTGGAGGAGTCTGTGGGAAATGGATTCAGTTTCAAATAGAAGCTTCTTCACTTTTACCCCTCTGTGTGTTTTCACTTTTTAAAAAGCCAACCAACTAATGTCACCGTTCACGTGTCAAGATAAAAACTTCCTCTCTTGAACCCGTTTCTATCACACCGTATGAAACTGAGAATTAAAGAAATTCCATAGTTGGTTTGTTGATCCAGTGACTTTACCTGGAATTTAGCTTTATGTGAAACTTACCAAAGCCAGAAAGGTCAGTGAAAGCTCACCATGCAAATTTAAAGCTTAAACAAATTCTGCATTAGCGTCATCCGAGCAGAATTACTTTCACTAGGCCTCATTCACATTAATGTTTTGAGATAAGCTCTTATGCCTAGACAGAAATGTATTAACTGCTGGACAAGCAAGTTTCAACAGCATTATTTTCACAAGCAACAAAATGGGTATGGCCATATCCTCAGTATGGATATGTCTAAAGGCAATAAAAACTGTATTAGTATTAAAGTACTGTATAAATGATTAGTTGTCAACCCACCATCCAAGAAGTACCACAAAGAGCACTGTTTAATTCAACTCTGTTCACATTGATTCAGTTCAGTAGTTCGTTGTTTTGTATAGCATGTTTAATAATGGGCATTGTCACATATACAAAGTTATATAGACTATATATCATTTTAATGCAATGCTGTTATAGTAAAATAAATTTTCTGGCCCATAAAAAGTTGTTTCATATGGGTCAAATTTCCAGCTTGTTGCAAGAAAGGAAAACAGTTAAGGAGATTTGAAATGACTGGATTTGGATTTTTAATAACATATTAAAACCTGGATGAATAGTGCAGAACCTTCAAGTTACTTTGTGTAAAGAGAACTATTCTCAGCTGAGAACTCACAGGCTTGGGACTAAACGGCTGTGTGGCCATAGGAAAACCACTTGTTAGGAAGACCTATTGGGGGCGAAAAGGATTCGGTTTGCAAGGGAGAATGGAGATTGGACTTTGGAGCACTGAAAAATGGTCATGTGGTCTGACGAGTATAGATTGACCCTATTTCAGAGCAAGGGGCGTGTCAGGGTAATGAGTGACCAAGTATTCCCATTAGTGGATTTCTTCTTTCCTGATGACCCAGGCATATTCCTGAATGCCTAATTGTGGAAGAGAGTAGTTCTGGAAGCATGAGGCATCATTTTCACTCAGTAAAAAAACTGCTGGTCTTTGATTTTGTATGTAGGTGGTAGAGGATGAAAAATGTGGATGAACAATAAAGCACCATGTAGTGCCTGGTGGAATTAACACTTAATCATGTCTGAATAGGGCTCTTACTGTATGTTTTAATAGCTTGTAGTCTTATGGTTTGGCAGTCTTCTCATCCAACAGCACAAACTGGTTCTTTGCTTTTAAAAACATCCAGAGAATTTGCATCACCTTTCTTATCTTTAATGAATTAATGGTTGTTAAATTTTTTTTTTTTTTTTTTGCTTTGATTTTGTGAATGCTCTTACTTTTGCTTTGATTTATTTGTAAGATGCTTTCATGCAAAGTGACGTACACATGTGTCTTTCTCACTGTTTGTTTTTTCATTGCTTGTTCGTGTATTTATTTCTACCTCCTCATTGCTGGAATGTACAAAAGGCCGGACTCGTTTCCATGTAACATGAGTCTCTCTTATGGGCTGGGCTCCTATAAAAACTGGTTAGCCCACTAGCAAGCCACACCCTCTGTTTCTACTAACCTACTGCATGTACCTGCAGTAACTCTTTTTTTTTTTTTTAAAGTGAGCGGATCCTGCAGCCTAAACGGATGTGAGTTAATCACAGAGCAAAGAGCAAGAAAAGGCATTGAGGTCTGTTCTCCGGCAGGTTGCTGATCAGGGTAAAGAGGCTTATGTTCCGATAACGAGGCAAATCAGTAAGCAGGATTCTATTTATTTGGGTTGTTTAGGTCCAGGTGCTGATATGTACATCAGAATTGTACCAAGCTAATAATATGCATTAATGCAGACTATATGAAATAAATGAGTATTTAAGAACCGTGGAAAATGGCAACTTTACAGCTCCATAATGCTCTCCTGATATTATCAGTGTGCTGGAGCAAAAAAATAAAAAACGGCGCTGTTTTGGTGCAGGGAAAGACATGACCACACATGACTGTGTGTTGAGTTAAAGTTTTATACTCCACTGTATTTTGCTCAGTAGATTCACCATTTCCACATCCCTTATTTTTATTACTAATAATGATTTATTTTTATTTATTTATTTGTCCAGAATCTGTTTAAACAAATTTAATATACATATCTGTCTTTCCTTCGGTCATGTGTACTAATCCAGATTGGACGATTTAGAAAACAAGGAGCACACAATTTCATATCATATTCAATTCCCCGCTCATCGGATCAGTTGATGCTCTGCTGCACAGATTTTGCAATGTTCTATTGATATTTCCATGGTTTTTGTGTGCATGTCACCACCTCTGTAATCTTCTCTAGCTTTACTTGCCCATGCACTCCTTCCATTCACATGCATCTAAATTACAAATACAAGCCGTGAATATTGATTGTGCAGAATAACAAAACTCAGTTCACTAATATTCTCTTTTAGGAGTTTCACTAGTGCTTGGATACCATCAAGGTAGAAAGTTTTCTCAGTACACTGGTGCCATGATTGGACTGTCTGAAACATTTTGCTTGGAGTGACATCAGGACTATATACGAGGGATGTATAACTCCCAGCTGAGTCCCTGTAATGTGCAAGTGGTGTTCGTGAATGATTGTGTGTACAGTTTCTACAGACAGATGCATCTCTTCCACAAGTTGAACAAGTTATCCTTCAGGATCAGGTTGCTGAAAGTTTAAGAGAATAACTATGGTAGGCTCCAAACCACCCTGGTACAGAACTATGCACTATTCAATTGTTTTATTGCTGCTAAGCATCTCATTTATTGTACTATGCTTGAAGTCATCTGTAACTTTGATACATTATTGGTCTGTATGTTGATCGGTTGTTTCGGATGCCTCTTCTTCTTCTTCTTTGTCTTTCGGCTGTTCCCTTTCAGGGGTCGCCACAGCGAATCATCTGCCTCCATCTAACCCTATCCTCTGCATCCTCTTCTCTAACATCAACTAACTTCATGTCCTCTCTCACTGCATCCATAAATCTCCTCTTTGTTTCGGATGCCTCCATTCACAAATTAAAGTTCTGGTTTGAGTTAAAAGCCTTTCGTTTAACCCAAAGAGATCTGATTGTATTTAGTAGTCTCACTGAGACATCCATGTGTCATATTACTAACCAGATAAACCCTTCTGTAGTCTCAGGAGCTGTGGGCAAAATCACTGACCCTCATGCCGACTAATCAGAGCGAGGTTTTGTCTAACAGCTGGTGATCTTATCATGTTTTAGAGAACCCTGGCTGCAAAGTGTGCCTTCTTTTATAAAAACAAAAGACAGAAACAGAGCAGTACTGGAGACTGATAAAGTGGTTTAAGGCACTGTCAGCAAAAAACACGAACAAGTCAAAGCAGGTGCGTTTAGCTGACAGTATTTCAACATGAATCTTTTGAGCAAAGAAACTACTTTTAAAATGTTCATGTCTTTCATTCATATTGTACTGTAGAAAATATTTGCTAATACAACATATGATGGCTTCTGTGATTGTCTTTAAAATTCACAAAAGTTACCTAAAATATATGGTCTACCACAAAATGTAATCTGTTTGATGTCATATCAAGTTTTTAAAGAGTGGCTTGCATTACGTATATTCCAGAGGTGGTTGTAAACCCTAACTCTTACCCTAACCCCTCAGGGGACCATCTGATTCACACATAACTTGGCACAGGTTTTACACCGGATGCCCTTCCTAACCCAACCCTCCCATTTTATTTGGGCTTGGGACTGACACTGTTAAATCCATGCCCTCCGCATGGCAGGCGAGAAACCTACCACTGAGCCACCAATGGCCGCTATTATGCTCCAGACATTCCTGGTCCTGAAGGAGCACATTTTTGTGTTTCCCCAGCTCCCAGCACACCTGATTTAACTAACCAGTTACTTAACAGTCGTTTTAGCAGGAAAAAAAAAAACCTAAAATGTGCAGGACAGGGGGTCCTCCAGGGCCGAGGTTGGGAACCTGTGGCTTAAATAACAGCATATTTAAGTGAACCTGTTGATCCTAAGCTTGTCTCCGCAGTGAGGTATTTTATTAGCCAGTGTGAGTGAAAGAGCTATAAACCTGGAATTGTTTGCATCATCTGATGAATTTGTTCTTCATCAAGGCTGGCTGAGAGATTAGACAGATTAGGCTTAGACAGTATTCATGGAAAATGAGAAAAGTATGAAAACTATTCTTGTGGTAGTTGGCTGTTTTTAAAGAAATAATAGAAGATGCATAAATGTTGTGTTGGAAAATGTTAGATGTTTTGGAACACGTATAAAGGGTTATTTCACCATAAACTAAAATCATGTTTGCATACTCATGCAGTCTGTGTTTGCTCAGTACAAGTTTGGATTTAGTTTTTGGGACTTTTTAATATGCATATTCATCCAATCTGGGATTCATTAAAATCAGCTTGCACAAACAAGGTTCACTTTAAATAAATTAGTTTTGGTTTTATTTATACAGATTCTTTAAACAATATCAAAATGCAACCTTGCATAAATATTTAAATCCTGGATGTAAATTCTAAATTCATTAATTTGTTTCTAATAAGAAGTGATGGTGTCAAGGTAAATCTCCCTGAGGCGACCTGTGGCAAGGAAGAAACCATGAGAGAAACCAGAATTAAACATTATTTATTTAGGATAGAATTATTCATTATAAAAAAAAAGTGCTAGCTTTGTTAACGGAATCCTGGCTATGAGCATTCTTGATTCATTGTAGTGCTTAAATGTTTTAATTTTGAATTGAAGTTTTTAACTGTTTCCTGACAGAGACGTGAGTGCAAACTTTTCTGAGGTCAAAATACTTCATCAGGTGCTTAATTTCAATCTTTACCAGGAGGAGAAGCATCTGGAAACTTTGTGTGTAAGTTTATATGGGGTATTTCCTTATGCAGCAGATGGGATAAAGTTCAGACTACATTTATCTTATGGACAGGTTTGTAGAAATAAAGATATCTGTTGGTGCTAGGGTAACGTGCAGATGGATTAAATTGTCGAGGCTCACCGGCGCACCAGATTAGACATCTGGACCCCTGGGCCTTTGTGCTGAAGATAGGGTTTCTACCAAATGCACAGGGCAAAGGCCATGGTAGAACAGATTTGTCTCCAGCATGGCATTACCAGTATAAAGAGCAATGTTGAGCGAGGTAGTTTGGTGATTTTCATTAAATTTAAAGCACTTTGGTCTATAGATTTAAAAAAAAATTCTAATTAATTAAATCATGATTTCTTTGTTGTTTTTTGTTCTTCTCCTTCAATGCATTTAGTTTAAATACAAATAATGAATAACATCTGCTTTAGTTTATTTGCATGTTTCATCCATATAAGAATAACAGCTTTCATGCAATTGGCTGTTAGATGTATGATTTAACCTTGTGTGCATAAATTAAAGATCCTGAGTTTATTCTGTTTACTGGAATATAACGTGATAAACCATAGCTCTTGGTAAATCCAGCGTGCCAGAGTGCAGATCCAAAATGCCAAAAATTACTGCTGTCCAATTACAGACTGCCAGCACTGGAGCACCCAGTTTTATTTAAGACCGAGGCTTTAGCTGCTCTCTCGATTACAGGGTGTGTGCATGTGTGTGTGTATGTGTGCCATGTGCTAAATCACCAACTTTCTTATAACTGTCTTGTTTTAGAAGGGCAGAGTAGGAAGTTGGTGAGTTTAATTTGCGGCTGGTTTGGAGAATGGCGCAGCAGCTGTTTATGAGTCTGTGTCCAAGAATAGAATTTGTGTAAGGATTCTCAACCAACACAACGTGTCTGAGTTACACCAGGTCCGTCAGTTCAGTTCACAACTTGCATCACAACCGAGCAAACACGGTGTACAATAAGTTTTTCAGTTTTTTTATTTCTCAGGGTTTTTCTAATGAACGTAAAATTCCTACTTTTATGATTTCTTTCAGGAATATCCATGTAATATGTGAAAGGAGTGTACTGCGTAGCCTGTTATCAGGAATATACAGCTTCTTGTCTCAGATGACAAATGTCATCATGTTATGTTATGGAGAACTGGAGATTAACAACCGTTTAATGTGACATTTTCAAGTCATTTTCTTAGATAGCAAGGACACAAATCACACTAATAGATTAAAAATGCAAGTTAACTGGATTTTTGTTTTTTCTTTTTTATCAACATCTTAGTCTGTTTTCCTTTTAATAGTTTTCCATAAAAAGCATTCAAGTCAAAGCAGGACTTTTGATTGTGTAGAACGACACAACACAGTCATACTGTAAGAGTAAAAATGTCCTTTTTCTATATCCTTCTCTATATAATCCCCTGCTACACAAATACACTTATCCCAGGGTTTCACTAGTGCTTGTATTCCATCAATGTATAAAGTTTTCTCAGTACACTGGAGCCATCATCTGACTGCTTGCTTCATTGCTAGCCTCCCAGGAACTCCGTTAATGGCCTGAAATGTGGCAATAACTCCCTGCAGAGTGGAAGTGGTTTTCGTGACTGATTGTGTGTACAGTTCCCACAGACAGATACGTCTCTTCTACAAGTTGGTGACATTATTTCATCCATTAATTTTCAAGGATCAGGTATTCCGCTCAATGAACGACTACAGTGGGCTCCGGGCTACCTTGGCCAGGATCATCATTCACAGACCTACGGCCTGCGTTAAAATGTTTGCAGTGGATTGCTGCAGATAAAAGTCTCATCACCGCACAGTACTTAAAAATCATAGAGATTATTATAGAGAACATCCTGGTTTGACTCACATTGTTGTTCAATTACCTGTGGATGCAGCAGTGCTTTAATGATTCATTTTTTCCCCTCTCATCTATCCATCCTGCCTAAGTAGATCAGCTTCCAAGGCTTAAATTTTTATCACCAACATCTTCACACTAAACATCTTGTAGCCAAGCCGAGTATCTGTCGTAACTCAGTGTAACTGATTTCTTTTTAACGTGATGCTGAACATTGCTGGAAAATGATGAGGAGAAAAGAAGCTCATTTGTTTTCGGGAGCCCTGGAAAAGAACATTCAAACCTGATCTTTATTCCATTTTTGTCATATTAAACCCTATTGTAACTGCAATCACGTCTCTGCCGTGACAGAAGAAAGACAGAGATAATGCTCCCTGGTCAGTAGCTGTCACTTGAGGAGCGAGTTCCCTAAAGATGGATGTTAATTGTGTCCGTCTAAATTATGGAAAAAGTGAGAAATCCATTTGTAATGTGTTTTTTGGTTCCTTTTGCATATTCTGTTAAATCCAAAGGGAAATCTATCTAAAGTAAAAGATCTCGGTTTGAGGGTTCTGAATAAAACCCGTACTCTTGTAAGGAAAATTGCTAAGTTGTGGTATGAGTATATATTTTAAGTTGTTGGTCTGTTATTACCAGAAATTCAGGCTGCTCTATTGTGCCTTTGTTTAAGCAACTAATTGATAATTGCCTCACAAGTGTGTTTTGATGAAATCCGGACAGTGTTATTTATTTAGTTTTTTCAAAACAGCCACCTGCACAGTGACAATGAACTCTTTGTCTGCCTTACTGTGTTCTGATTCATTGAACCCAGTGATCCATAATCTGAGAATTTTTTTTCCCCCGTCATGATGCATCTTTCTTTGACGGCTTTTGTTTTTTTGACCTGCAGTTGTGGTTAAGAACACAAATTCCTCATCACCGGGCACAAAAACTCCTCTGTTGAAACTTTGCAGTCATTATTTTTTTTTAATATTGTAATTTTATGCCGATTTCCCCGTCTGTTATTACACATAAAAAAAAGTGTTGAGTTTTATGAATGGCTGAATTTGTTGACTTTGCATGTGTAATATTTGTGGGCAGTTAGGCTAAAAACGTTTTTATACTTAACCTCATACTGATGCCATAATTATTTTTATGTCACAGTATACTCTGATCCTCTTTTACTTACAGTATACACCATGTTTATTCACTTTTGTAAAAATTTAGGCTAAACTAACTTAACCTGTTTTGTGTTTGTTTGAAATAATGTTGGGGTTTTCTACTGTTAGGCATGGGTGTGAACATCTCCTCCACAAATTAGTGAGTAATACAGTATGGTTCTGATCTTTCTGGTAAATAATGTGGCCGGAGGTCCTTTTTTTTTTTTTTTTTTTTTTTGGAAAAAGGGTACGAAAATGTCAAATGTTAACCGCAGCAGGCTGCCCAAACACTGTTTTCATTATTTTTTTAACCTTAAATGCAGAATTCAGATTTTAAAGTCAGCGTCTTTGTAAACCATAAAATTTCTAAGTACCTCTTTTTTCATCTTTAGCATTATTACATCTATTAGTATCTCATGTAATAAAGGTCAAACTGGCACACAGTAAATAAAACTGATCTTGGATCTCTTACTGGTTTCATTTGAACGTATTCATGAGAGAGCCTACTGTGCATACACACACATACACAGAGGGGCCCAAAAATGTATACAAACTTCAACATGAAAAATATTTGCCTCTCTTCTGACAGTCACATGATAGCATTAATGATGGTGCGACTACTGACATCTTTAGTGGAAACATAATATTACACATTGCTGCCATAATTCAATTCAGTTTAAAAAGGGCATAGATAGCAACTGTTGAAGTGTGTGTACATTTCTTGGTCCCCTTCTGTGTTTGTTCGTGTGGCTTAAAAGAATTTACTTGTACATATTAATAATGATTGAAATCCAGTTCAAGCACAGAGGTGTGAATGTAGCTGCAAGACTATTATGTGGGGCGATCATGTCAAACCAGGACTTTGGACAAAATAAATGACCACTCTATATAATATCCTGCTACTCCTTTGGTAATCAAACGAGGCTGTCTTTTCCATTACAGGAAAGGGTCTTTTAAAGGAGTTCCAGGGAAGCCAGCGTTTCAGATGTGAAGCAGACAGTCCGGTCATGTCTTCGGTGTTCCTACCTTGATGCACTAATAAAATGCTGGAATAAGTGCATTTAGAGTAGCAGGTTTTTACTCTCACTCTCATGTGTTCTGTTAATTTGGATACTGTAATCAAAAGTCCCAGTTTGAGTCGAACGCATCTCATAGTTTAGTACTGACAAGGTAACCGTACTTTTCATGCAAACCCATTTCCCTTAAACTCTGCTAGTCTCGAAATACAAACTAGTGACTTTTTCAGGAGCATTAAGGAGCATCATTGCATGAGGTGCAAGAAGGAGAATGTTCAGATGTGATATAAATAGAGAACAGAAAAGGTCATAGGAGGACACACTAAAGACTGGCAATATGACGAAATGATCATATTGTGAAACTGCATGCTATTTTTATAATACAGAATATGTATGGTGAGTTTTAATTTTGCCAACGGACTTCCAGGAATATACTTGCGTATTTTATGATCGTGTCACCCAGCTCTAGATAACCCATACAAATGCTGACTTTTAGTACTTTATTCTTTACTAATATCCTCAGTATGAAAGTGTATCGCATAAATCTCTCGCAATGGTTCGTCATAAGAAATTATTTACCTGCAGAAAACACTTTTGTTTCTCAATGACATGCATTCTTTGACAGGTAGAAGTTAAAGATAGGCTGTATAGTCTTCCAATTCAACATTTATGTCAGGTACTGTTAGTGATTTTTCAATAGAAGTGTCTTCAAAAGTGTCAAAATCTTGAGATGAAAAGAATCCATGTTAAATTGTGGCCGTTTCTCACGGAGGCGTATGGTTGATGACACTTAAGTGTGAGGAACAGATGGGAGTTGGCGAGATGAACTGCCTGTTTTACCACAACTATTCACTTTGTAACTTCTCACAATTTGAGCTGTTGTTTTTTTCTCTCTCTCTCTCTCTTTGTTGCTCATCTTTTCTGGATGATGCTCCAATGAGTTGTGTGTTTGTGTTTCTACAGTGTCGCAGTATTTCTCGGTGCTCGAAGATGGAGCATTGGCACATAATTTGCAGGAGCAGGAAAGTAAGGCCTGTGACTCAAACACACATCCCGTCCACACACACTCAGTTTCCTTCACATTCTCTAGTTGGAGTTTTGATAGGCCAATAACAACTCTCTCAGTCAAAATAGTATTGTCACAATGCAAAAGCCAGGGTCCTGACGTCCTGGATTACTGTATATATACTTATTATACTAGTGTGTAAAGTTTACTCCTTCTCTTGAGTATTATTTATAATTTTTAGCATTATGGAGGAAAAAAATTGGTGGTTGGTCAGTAAGACATATAATTCTAGAGGAAAATTTCTTTCCACACCCTGTGTAAGTTCTTAAAGTACTTTTAATAGTACGTCAGATATAAAGTTTAATGGAAAGTTGTATAAGATTTTAATCACAGTATAGACAGTGATTTTTGCGGATAGATAAATGAGTTGCTTTTATCTTCATAGGATCTATAAATTACTGTAGCTATGCTGATCTCACACCAGTTATGTTAAACCTGACTTTACAAACTTGACCAAGTGCTATTTTGTTATGATTTCAGCCCTTTCACTTCCTCTTCATGCGTCATGTCAGGGTTTTCAGTTGTTGTAATTATTTTTGCACTGGTTGGTAAATCTCCACCAGTGTTTCCCAAACCTCTGTTCATAGACGCTTCCTGAAACTCCTCCTGTAATGGTATTTTTTTTATTAGTATATTTTGTATGTGGGTGTAATTGGGTTTAATTTAGTAGAATAATGTACAGTTTGGGCTGGCAAAACACAGTGTATTTTCAGTTCTTGATTGTTGGGTTAGGTGTGTTGCGAGCTATGGAAAAGCAAAACCGTGGGTTATGGGTTTATACTGTCTGAGCTTCACTGTAGTAATGAATATGAGCACACATAATAATTGTTTTAAAATAGACATTTTAATTGTTGTAATTATTATAGCAATTTTAAAAGGAAAAAAAAGAATTAAGACTTTTAAGAGGGCAGTGGTGGCTCAAACATATAAGGCTGTAGCTTACTGGGTTTCTGATTGGAAGGTCGGGGGTTCGAGTACCGCCAAGTTGCAAATGTTGAGCCCTTGAGCAAGGAAGGCCCTTAACCACAAATAAGTATTATTATTATTATTGTTGTTGTTGTTGTTATTATTTAAAATTGGGGTGTGGGACTTGTAAAGACCAAACTGATTATTAAAGTTGTGATGTTGCTAAATTGCATAGTTTTCTGAATATGTTTGGAGTTTGGTTATAACATCATTCATCTGTGTGTCGCAGTTGAGCAGCACTACAGTTCCAACGTTCAGAGGAATCAGCTGGTTCAGAAAGACATTCGTGTAGCCAAGAGGCTGCAAGATGAGGAGAAACAAAGAGCTCAGACGGTTCATGAGCAAGCCACTCGTCAGCTGTGAGCACACACCCACACACACCCATGTCCACACTAAACTAAAGTCAAGTCCTTTCATGCTACTTTACCCATCATTAGATTAGAGTTGTCTGATTGCAGTTATGCAATTGAATCACTCTTTATCATGTTGGGTGTTTTAACTAATTCAATCATTGTGTCAGATATCAGTTTCAGAATCATGTCACAGGTAAATGTTATAGGTAAATTTGCATCTTCCCCATTTTGTAAAAGCATTTTGCGAAGTATTTCTTCTTCTTTTGGGTTTATTGTTGGTTGGTGCAATACCGCCACTCATAGGACAGGATTGGCAGAGCAAAAGATTGTGTTTTGTAGACAGTTACACAGCATTTACTGTCTGTTCAATACTTTTAGTAGATTTTAACACTTTAAAACTTAGCTGCTTTAAAAATAAAGCTGCTTAAGACCAATCAGACTTTAGTGCTTTTGAATCAAATTTGAAATTTGAAATTTGAAATTCACAATGACCAGAATTCACATAGACTTTCAGAGTTGACGATTTACTTCTCAGCTCTAATGGAGATTATCAAGAATAGAATAAAATGTTTTTTATGCATTTAATATGTTGATATTTGTTGTGTGGAAGTTCTGGATGTACTGTAATGTCCCTTGCAACACACTGAATCAGGCACTTTGTGTTCTGATGTAATTCAACACTTATTGATATGACTCCCTGACATAACATGACATCTCTCTGGTAATGCATGAAGGTCAGAAAAATGTCAAATTGGAAACAGTAAATAAACTCGGGCCAAGTGGAAGTTCTTGAAGGTAGTCAAAAGGCAAACAAAGTACTTTTCCACATGTTAGAATAATCTGTTAAATACCTTTTTATAAAACGATTAGTTCCAACCAAGTTATTTACTTGGGAAAAAAGGCATCCCATAAGTGGTGATAATGGCGCACAACAGCACTGAGGAGTAACTAAATGCATCACTCTGGATCACAGGTTGTTTGTAATCGTTAACACCTGAACAGGGGCACTAACTGGTGCATACTGTAAAATAAAGGATTCTACACCCTACATAGCACACTTGCTTTTACTTATACTCTATTTGGGATTCAACCCTGAAACTGTTAGTTAGCTGAGGCTATTCAAAAGCGGAAAAAGTAGAGACATAAAAAGAAAAGAAAAAGATTTACAGGACTGTCCACCACCTCTATGGTTTACTCTCCTCACCTTTTAGCTACAGTACATAGTACTGGTAAGAATTTAAGAATACTTTCAACCCTGTTAATTACAGCTTCCAGCTCGACTCGAGTTCACATTTATTGCTGCACAATAAATGATGAAAATAACAAAGAAATCATAATGTGATGATAAACGGCTATATAAAAGCAGCATCACATGAGTTTGTGCTGATGTACTGAATATCAGCATGGCTGTGATTCAGTCATGGGCATATGGCTACAGCCTGAATGCTGAAGATATCACAGCTATGCTGATGTTCAGTACAACAGCACAAACTCGTGTGATAACAGTGCTCCCTCTTGTGTGATATTGCTTAAATATAAATCCTTTATAACCTTTAACATGTTTATCTTATTTATGTAAGATCTTGGATAAATTTATTCACATTTATTGTTAATTTATGTGAGTTAAGGTATTTTACTTTCTGTGACTCTCAAGTTCTTTGGCCTTTTTAATAATTCAACTCTTGTGTTTATTGCTCTTGTGTTCTTCTATGGACAGCACAAAAATTAGTAATGCCTCCAAATGCATCATCAGTGCATCAGACAGCAGGTTCGCTTAACGTAACGCCACAACGATCCGTGACCGGAATATTACATAATGTCCCAAAGATAATTTTCAGATTTATACAATCGGAAAGGCGCTGACTGAAACTGTATAATGTGCAGTCAAGGATCATTAAGCACACTTCACAAACAGATAAAAAAGCCTCTCAAGGGAAAAGCTATCTTACTGAATTGTGTGAAAGTCTTTGTTTCTGGTTGCTCAGGGAAGCGCAGGACTCCGAGTACGCCCGGAGAATTCAAGAAGAGATCTTGCGTGCTGCGGACGAAGAGAGGAGGAGGGAAGAAAGAGATGAGGTACAGTGTCTAAACCCACCATGATGCATTTCTTATTTCTCAGGCCAATTTCATACTCGATTTTATCCCCAGATTTTCCCTTGATTTTTTTTATTTTTTTTTAAAAACCAATCAGTACTTTTTTGTACCTGTGTTTCTCTCTGCCAAACAGAAAATCCTCACTACCCACTTCTCCCTTACTAATATTCCCTCAGTGTGTTTTATCCTATTTCTCTTTTTTAAAGTTTCCAAGAAAACCAATCACCAAGCCACAAAGTCAATCCATGGACAGTTCTCATGTTTAATTTTATGAAAGAGCAGGCCTTCTGCAGGGATCTTTGTATTGTGAGTACCATACTGTATGTAAGCCCTGATCTACTCTGCACACTGCTAAACCCACCAAACAACTCTGATGGTTTTGAAAGCTGTGTACTCTGCACAAAGCTGAAATGCATAGGACCAAACAAGATCCATAATTTATTAATCTACCACCAGCACGGAAACAGCAGTAATAGAGAATTACAGGTCACCTGAGAAAACAAGCACTGGCTCAAAATGACACAATGACTGCTGACAATAAATCCTTAAATATCATAAAAGTCACTGATGGAGGGAGAGGGTAATATTGGCTTTGGGCCAAAATAGTGTTTTTTCTGCCTATGCAATGGACACTTCTACTTTGAGTAATCATACATACCTTATGTTTGTGGGGTGAACTTTATCTTTTCATTGGTCAGAATACCAGAACACAGTTATTATGCTATATAATCCCCTGCTTACACTAATGCACTTATTCTGGTGTTTCACTAATGCTTGGATACCATAAAGGTATAAAGTTTTATCCGAACACCGGAGCTACAGTATGCTCAGACTCCTTGCTGCACGTCTAAAATGCTAGCCTCCCACGAACTCCTTTAATGGCCCAATTGGGTGTAGACCTGATGAGGAATTTCATTTGCCCTGGGTGTGTGGCGAAGCTGCATGGAATTAGTATAATTACTATAGTTAGTAAACACTAAACACTTGTACGTCGAACCTAAATGAGGTATAAACCTTTATTTTTTTTGTTGGTTTCTGTCTTTTGTACTAAATAGTTTGATGTAAAACGCCATCGTTTCAAAAAGTTTATATTTATATTTAACATGTGCACACTTGCTGAAAAATCTGCTGGTTGTTCATCACTAAAGCTTTTAATGGGGCTGTTTATTGAGGACGGTTTGTTGAAGATTATTCGTCCAAATAGGCCAGCATAAGGTGGGACGAGTCATTGTGATGCGTTAATTATAGACATTTATACCCTGCTGGGTTGTGTTAATTAATGCTCATGTGTCATCTAAACACCATGCTGCTTATGTGCCTGCTGCCGTTGCAGGCTGAGTCATGAGCAGAGGAGAACATTGCTGTTTCAGCAGATAATATACACGCCGCCAGGTTAATTGTTTTTAGAAACAAAACTTTCAGTGCTTTTCTGTGAAGGGAGGCTTGGCATACATGGTTCTGCCATGAGTCAGATCTCTTGATTTTTGACTCTGTGCCTTTCTACCGCAGTCGGATAACTTTGAAATGGATATTAATGTCTGTCTTGGTTTACCGTGTACCATTTTTTTTCTTTCCTTTATTAACAGACACTTTTACAATGATATATATCCACATAGAGGCACATCCTGAAAAGAAAACTGCTGTTCCAGTGGATTTCAGTATAACCAAAAGTTAGGCAAGCTCAGCTTTTTTTTTTTTCCTCCTCCAGTTTTCCGTTGCATCGACACCGGCCTTGCTCTAAAACATGTCAGGCTCCCTGGCCTTTACAGAACAATAGAACAGCCATTTCTTCCCACTTCCATGCCACTCAGTTTTTACTGAGAGACCTCCGGTATGTCTTAAAGGAATAAGCCAGTGTTTTTTAAATCTCCTGTCTTCGATCTAGTTTCTCTGAATTGAGAAAAGAATGGACAACTTTCCAAAATACTGCACTGTGCAAAAGTCTTGTACCAGAATGCATTTTTTTATATTTAATTAAACTAAACAAGGTAGATTAAATTAAAGGCTGTCAATTAAAGAATGGTTGCAAAGCGCCCAAAGATGCAATTTAAACATTGGTTGTTTATGTAACAACCTCAGCAGCAACCTTATTTCCCCTCTCATCTGTTCCAACAACTCTCACCAGTATACTAATCACTGGCCTGATCATCTGACATCATCTGCACCTGTTTCTCACTGGTTCATGCCTTAAGTTAGATGGTCGCGATGCTTGAATAATTTATAGGTCACTGTGTGGCTTAACAAACAAAAAATATTACTCTAAATCTGGTCAGATACAGGGACTGGACTGAAAATGAGAGACAAAGTTCTCTCTGAAGCCTGTAGAAACATTCCTCAAAAAGATATAAAAAATACAATAAAGTCTGGCGCCTTGGAAGCAAAATGAAGAAATGAGAGGTGGCTCAAGACTTTTACATGCAATACAACTGGTTTTGTAGAGTTACATAAAATGTGTTTAAAAGTGTTTTATTTATTATTATTTTTTTAATGAATAAACTTTAAATATCTTAGGAATAAAGGTAAATTTTTATAAACATACAGTATGTCAAAATCACAATAGGGTGTGTCGTTATAGGAGAGGAATCAGCAAAGGGTTGTGTTTTGATGTGAAGCAAATTATTTTACCGTTAATTGATAAAAGCATGCCTCAGCTTTGGCAAGTCTGCCCCTTTTTTTTTTTAACCCAGTACGACGGTTTTCCATTTATATTTCAATTAAATGTAAAACAATAAAAGTTTTCCAAAGTGTTAAAGGTAGAAAAAAAAAGGGATTTACCTTTGACTTTACCTTTGAAAAGGGATTATTTTTTCAAACGTCTGCATTTGCATCATCTTCAATAAACTCATTGTGGTCAAAGTAGCAGTTAATAGCGTACAAAGATTAGCCTTAACATTACAACATAAAACATTAAGCCCAGTAATGTGTAGGTTCCGCTTGTGCCACTGGGGGAGCTGTGGCCCCTCTGGACATGACTCCACAAGACCTCTGGAGTATGCTGTGGTGTCTGTAACCGAGATGTTGGTAGCAGATTTTTTGCATGCTGTTGGTTGCAGGGTGGGGCTTCATGGATTGGACTTGGTTTGTTCAGTGAATCTGGATGCTCAATCAGATTGGATCTGGGGAGTTTTGAGGCTCACCTCCCAGGTCGCCACTATCTGTTGTATAAGGAGAGCTGGCTGCTGGGTTGATTTATTTATTTATTTTTCTCCCACCACCCAGATATTGTATTTTATCATTGCATTTATACAGGATCAAAGGAATGATTGACTGACTGACTGCTTGATCATGTTTTGCTTAAATTATAACCCCTTATTTTGAGGGAATCCCATGAATATCCCACTTGGGTCGGTAACACCTGCTATGGTTTGTACTTTTGTAATACTAACGTCTGAAGATGGAAGAGAACCAGACCTAACATCACTTGACTGATTTGATTTGCTGCATTTCTGCATTCAACAAAAAGAAATATTGAACGTATGTACAAGTGCTGTGAATTCAAAGGTTGACATATTGAGCATTTGCTGTAATTTATACTTTTTAAATATATTTTATACTTTTAAATATATTTTTACCTGTGGATGCAGACTTTTGGGCCACCCTGTTTAAGCTGTTTCTACCAATAACTACACTGACATCTTGTGGGCATGTCGTATAAAAAAATATACATATTGTGTATTTTATTTGATGTATTTTCTACATGGTATTTGTAGCTTGTGTGAAAATCATGAGAGAAAATTAATTAGTTTTAAAGTCTTAATAAACCTGGGTTTGATATGCTTCTGATCGTTATACAGACATGTTGTAAATGTACTGTATGAATTATATGTACAGTACATACAGTATTGTACTGTATATACGGTTAATGTTCTGCCATATCTACTGGACAACTGAAGTACACACATGGCTTAACTGCTGGACTGATGTGAATGTGTGTAAAATGATTACTGAGCATAAAATTCTGTGGATTTTTTTTTTTTTTTTTTTCTGTAGGTTTTTAGCCTACACTATGTCTCTAAAGATACACACACATAATAACACCTTCATTACAAAGAGTATTAATTTGCATTTCAGGGAATTAACTTTTTTGTGTTTTGCAAAAATATTGACTGTAAGTGTGAAAAGCCTAATGGAAATTTAAGGGGAAGTCCTAACCATTAACTTAAGTGTCTCACATCACCTCCCCCATACAAAGCACGTTAGGTCGTTGTGGTGGTACATGACATGTTAAGTACAGCAGTGTGCTTGTGGCAGCATGAAGGTGGGCTTAAATGCAGGGTTAGCAAAGGCTTCGACCCTTTCATGATTAAGCGTGGAAATTCCACCACTGACGTTGTTGCACGCTCTCATGCGTAGGCTGTTCTTATGCGGTGTGTCTGTGCATGTGGGTGAGCCAAGTATATATCGTGTTTCTTTTTTTTATTGTGGCAAACCACAAGTCTGCTGTTCAGCTAAGCTGATTTTTCTCAGACCCACAGCAGATGACTATTTACTGTCATTCATACTGGGGTTAATGTCTTACTACTGTATAAGAACTATACACCTGGATAATAATATAAGGCTAGATATAGTAATAGAGGAAAAAAAAAACCACACGCCCATCTTGTAGTTTTTATAGTTCATAGATCGTATCAGTTTGGTTGACCATAGTATGCGATGCGGTAGTTCAGTCATTAAATTCTGCCCCTGTTTTTGTCTTTATAGGAAATAGCGAAACGAATACAGGAAGAGGAAGAGCTATACGTCAGGCAGAGGACCAGCTGCCGAAGAATAGATAGCAGAGGTACCGTATGACTGCTGGCTTTGTTTTTCCTCTGTGCTCAAAAGGCTGTACTGCCTTTGATAACCCTCCATTAATCATTTGTTGACACCATTCAGAAAGGTCTGTGGGACATGGCAGCCTGCCCTGTATTACATAATGGACAATCATGACTTTTGATGTGGTTGTTCTACTGGCTTAATAATCTGATACCGAAATCTGTGTGCATACACTCATGCTGTTCTTCATACTAAATGAACCGAACCCACACAATACCGGAGGAGTTTTCTAAGGTCTCCTACGTGTAACCCCTCCTCCACTCTTTCTTCATCTCACTTCCAATCAAAAGGTCTCCGCCTGACCAAAGTTTGTTAAAGGGTAATTCTAGAGCCCCAGCTTTTGTAAAAAAAAAAAAAAAAAAAAAAAAAAAAATGAAGCAGGATAAATATTTGAACCTCATTTACTGTAACTACATAGTATGATTCATTAAACAAGTGGTAGACACATGTACGTCATTCATGGGTGGTAAATAATGAGCATAATGTAGTGAAACGTGACTCTCTTACACAACTTCAGTTGTTCACTTTCAGAATCGGGATTATTCTTTCGGTTCATGCATACAGGTTGTGTAACATATGCGTAAGACCTTGGCTCGTAAGAAATGAGGTCATTGACATTCATTGCTAGTTAATGTATAGTATATGAAAATAAAAATGAAATACTGCTTAAATATGTATGTAAACATGTAAAGTTTTAAAGAACCACATGTAGCACACTTTTACTTGAGCAGACAGTGTTAGTGAAAAGAGAATTTCTGTGGGCTAAAGCATTCAAATTCCCTTTGATGTAACTATTTACTGTAGGGGCATAATATTTATAACATGGTTTTAAAGATAGAAAAGGTTATTCCAAGTCATGCAGATGTTTAGCTTCTGCAAACTAATCTGCTAACATCTTAACAATTCTCTTCTGCTTTCTTATTTATCACAGACCAAATTTCCTGACCTTCATAAGACAAATTTAGCTTGTATTTTCAAACCCAAATTAAGGCTCCGTTTGTCTATGGAGGAATTTACGAAATGTGTTTGTGAATTTCCTAGCATTTGTAAAATGACCGGGTTTTTTTATGCACTTAACAGGATTCTGGCTTGCACCCCTGACCTTATTGTTTAACGACTAACCACCTTCTTCACCCTTACTCTCCTTACTTGTGTTTGCATGTTTTGCTCAACAAAAGAGAAGAGCAGCACCATCAGGTCGACAAACGTACATCAGCCTAGTCGGCCCCTCTTCACTGAAGAGGAAGAGTTGGTCTGGCACAGCCGGGCGCTCTCTCCCTCTCCTTCTCCTCCAGACTCTGAGGCTGAACACTATGAACACAGGAGGTCTTTTAGTAGGGAGTGTTCGGACAATGTTGAGCAGCGACGTCAGCCTGTGCGGGAGCGGCCTCTCGGGAGACGTTCAGGACAAAGCCGTAATAGCTGTACCAGCCAGAGCAGCGCACCTGGGAATCTTCAGGGAGGATGGGGTGATGTTGTCCGGCTCATAAAGAACGACCTGAGTGAGCAGGGCTATCTCAGTTACAGTTCTGAAGATGAAATCTTTGAGCCGGTCTATGAACTGGAAAGAATCTTTGGTCGGCGCCAGCAAAGCGGCGAGCAGGGGACGAGGCTGTCTCACCACAGCAGTATGAGAGAGGCAAATGGCCGAATATGGCAAGGGGACAGAGTGAGCAAAATGGACAGATATAGACACTCTGAGTACAAGGACAGCAGATGTGTGAGATCAGAGAGCAGGCTAGTGCGACATTACAGCGATTATAAATCAGGGGACGGACAGAGACGTGTTCGCTTTCTGGATGACCAGAATCGAGATAGGTTTTCTATTGATAGTCGTACATCATTTGATCAACGTCCTAGTGAAAATAGGGATTTAAGAAGTTATAATGTGAGACCCTATCACAGCGATGTTCATATAGACAGAAGAACATCACTGGGTAAATTAAACGGAGAGCACAGACATGAGGCTTATGGAATGAGGAACTGTTTATCACAGGAGATAAGAGAGGAAGATCATGGCAGGTTCAGAGAAAGAGGAAGTTGGGAGGGAGGCAGCCGCAGGGGTCGAGCAGAGCAACGGCCAAGAGCACACTCTGCTAGGGAGGAGGCAGGGAGCAGACGGTACCACGGGGAACTTGGCAGGAGACGCATAGGGAGCGATCGATGGCCGGGTAATCAGGAGGACAGGTCAAGTTCTGAAGGTGAAGATGTGGAAAGGGAAAGGGAGAGAAGAAGACCCGAGACTCGAGTGCCAAGGCAACCTCAACGCAGCCTCAGTGCGTCTTTCACAGGGCACTCTGCTGGAGCAGGTAACCAAGTTCTGCACGCCTGAGGTCTGCGATGCACTCTTTACCCATTTATTTCTCTTAACAATCATCTCCAAGATCTTCCCAGTCCCTTTGGCCCCTACGTGATTTGGGGATTCTTTGGTTTTGATCTTATACTGAATTGCTTTATAATTAATCGTTGGTATTTTACTTCATCTTCTTTCTTTTCCTCGGACGCCAACATTCGCTATTACTCAATCCACCTTGTAAGGTCATATCTCTGTATTCCCTACTTTAGACTTTTTTTGGATGTTTGTTTTTGTTCAAGTCTTGGTAGAAGGCTACTGTACATTCTACTCTGTTTACATGTAAGAGGGGACTTTGTGTGATCTTTGATTTAAGGTCATGATTGGACATGTGGGAGAATGCCTCCTACCACTTTCTTAGTATTGCTATGACATCATGCAGAATCCCCCCCCAAGTGTGTGTGTGTGTCTGTGTGTTATACTCTAACATGCAGCAGGTGGTGGTGGGCTGTAAAATCTTTTAGGTGTCTATTTCACACATTTCACCCATTCTTTCTGCATATGACTCTACGCTTTCCCACACAGGACAGAGTGTCAACAGGCCCTCTTTGGATTTGGGTGAACTCAGGCAGGTCCTGCAGGATGAAGAACTCGCCCGCAGGCTACAGGCAGAGGAAGAGGAGTTTCTCAGAGGGGTAATAAAATCTCCCCATTTTGGCCTGCACTAAATATACAGGTTGCCCATCACTTTCCATAACATAGCCATCTCGCATTTTCTTTTCAGCACATACAGTAGGTAGACCTACTTCATAATACAGTGCCCTAATGAATTTATAAACATGTTCACCACAGCTCGATTTTAAACTCCATAGACTTCATAGTAGAAGTAGTGGAGACAGCAAATGTTGGTTTAGAAGTTCCAGAATGCAATGCAGCTAGTTGCTTTGAGTTGCCTCGACTTGGATCACAAGATGAGATCACAAGCATGATGTGCTGACAGCTTATATTACTCATTATTACAATATTAATATTATTTCTATTGGCCTCTTATCTTTTTTTATCATATTTTTTTGTCTGTTTTTTTTTTTTTTCATCTCAGGATCTTGCAACCGCCACTTTAGAGAGATCTTACCCGGAAGGGGACTTTACAGTAGCGCAGGTTGCGCAAGATGAGGTAGGGAAGATCATGATGCATGTATTTTACTGAAGGATTTTGGAGTTGTTACTTATTATGCTGCCTCTATTACAGGAGATTGCTCACTTCATTCAGAAGCAAGAGATAACATCTCAGCTGCAGTCTCGAGAGCTGGAGGATTGTGGCTCTGGGCAAGGCAATCGAGAAATTAGTCATGTGTATGACCACAGAGAGGGCTGTGATGGACAGGTAACGCTATCCTCCGACAATGTTTAAAACATTTAGAGCAGCTACAAATTAAAGTGTTAACTTCTGTCCATAAAATTATGTTTTCATAATCATGTGTTTGATGTTTTTTTTTTTTTCCCTCATATCCAAAAGGTTATTGTAGGTAATTCTATTCTATTAATAATAGGTAACTATAGAAACGTTTTTTTATTTACTGGTATTATAGTGAGAATAGGAAGTGAAGTGTTATTTTTTACTCAGGGCGGAAGTTGAGTCATCTTTTTATTTACACGGTTTCCATTTGTATAGCACACCACCATGTAAAAATTCTTAGCTTGCTATTGATAACATTAGATGGATCAGGTATGATATGCATACACACGATAAGAAAAAAATTCATATTCATATTCAGGAAATGGCTACTTCAGGACTATAAACAGGAACCTCTAGAGACATTATGTAATATCTATATATATATATCTACATTAAAAAATTTAGTCTCTACATTGGTCAAAACTCACTCTTTCAATATTATCCTTGTTTCATACTGTAGAGGACCTGAAACCAGTTTCTGAAAATTGCTTTCTGTCTGGCTGTCTGTCTGTCCAGCTATGGTTTTACACAGCATCAAGCAAACCTGACTGGACAGAATTTAATGAAACTTTGCCAGTCCTTCAGCTTTGCCTGAAAGTAAACCTGCACCACAAAAGAAATCAAAATGTTGAGTAAAAGTGAAGTTATAAACAGTTATGTGAAAGATAAAATTATCTACTTTAAAATAAGCTACAGTACTAATAAGCTACTTGCTCAATGTAAACAAACCTGCAAATATCCTGCAAAATAGATATTAATTAGAAAAGCTAAACTGAATATTTAACTGGGATTAGTTCATGTTTTCATTGCTGAAATAACAGTGCTTAAGTGGTTTAGAGTTGTTTTAAGACAGAATATCAACAGGGAGTGTGTTTTGGCTACCTAAAGAAGTTCAACTTATAGTAAACAAGGTCTAAAATACTTAACCTTACAAAATGTTATTTCTTTGTATTAGTAAGTTAGAGTTCTGCTGTACAGAAAGACAGGCAGGCAAGTACATGGGCTTTAACCTGAAATAATTTCACATATGACATTAAAGCTGATAAGCTTATTTTAAGATTTAACCTTTTAACTATTTCTACAAACTCTTTTCCTGTCAATGACGGCACGTACACTAGTATAATATAAATAGACAGTGTGAAACTATAATTTTGAGCGCACTTTTACCTTCAGAACTACCTCAGTTCTTCATGGCATAGATTCAACAAGGTGCTCTAAACATTACTTAGCGATTTTAGACTGCTGCAGATGTGTCGGCTACACACCAGTGGTGCTCTACTGGATTGAGATCTGGTGACTGTGGAAACGTTTTGAATACAATGAACTTATGTCATGTTCAGGAAAACCAGTTTCGAGGTTATTTTAGTTTTGTGACCTGGCATGTTACCCTGTGGATATAAAGGGATAGAAATGGTCAGCTGCAGTACTGTAGAGCATCTCAGTGTTGTGCCTTCAGAGATGGTTGTAATGAGATGTTATTTGAGTTGCTGTTGTCTTTCTGTCAGCTCAAACCAGTCTGGCAATTCTCTTCTGACTTCTGGCATGAACAAGGCAGAACTGCAGCTCACTGGATATATTCCGACCATCCACTGTAAACCCTAAAGCAGGCTATACATGAAAATTCCAGGTCATCAGTTTTGGAAATACCCAGCAGCAACCATGCCACATTCATTGTCCCTTAAATTACATTTCTTCCCCATTCTGATGGTCGGTTTGAACTTCAGAAGCTCGTCTTGATTGTCTACATGCCTAATGTTTATTGGTTTCTTTATTCTGTGGGAGTTTGTATAGTAAGGTTTTTGTTTTAGGACTAAGATGGCTTTAAAGATGTAAAATATTGGGATCTGCAAGATAATTTTCAACATCTAGTCTGTTCACTGTAGCTGAACAGCATTGTGGGTAACGTAGGGAACTGTTTACAAAAGTTAAAATAGACCAAATTGGTAATAAAAAAAAAATCTAGATTTTCATTAGAAAATAAATATTGGACATCAAAACATCACACAAAACATGCTAGAAGTATTAAGATATGCACGTCCATGCATAATTACCAGTAAACACAATTCTCTCTGTGAAGTCATTGAATAGCTATTGAACTCTGCTAAACATAGCTATGTAATTGGCCAGATGTGATGAAAGGCCCGGTCCAGATGATGTCTGGAATTGATAACATTTCGTACAAAGCAACTATTTAATGTGGATGCCAAATACTGGCCAGCACGCACACACACACACACACACACACACACACACACTGTCTGGAAATGATAACATTTTGACTTGTCAACATGTTTTTTGGAGAGGAGGAAGCCAACAAACCTGAATTTGAAAAAAATCTCACTCAGGAAGAACATCTAAGACAAAAAAAACTATGGCATCAAAGCAAACTGATTAATTTTGTCCACAAAAAAATTTAATGTTATAATGCCTCGAGATTCTCATGTAAGTGTGTTCAAAGAGTGTGTGTGTGCGCGCGCATGTGTGCATGCTTGTACATGTACGTATTGTGTTTCGGCTTTGCCTATGACATAATCCACACCTTTTAGGAAATCACGTGTATACTGAGGAATAATATTTGAGTGGTTAATGTTTTAAATAGAGCACATAATATAAGACGGAAATGTGTCTCATTAAATTGGTCTCTACTTTCTGTTCATACTTATTGTCAAATTATTTTTGGCAGCCAAAAGCATCTCCGGTATGAAAAAAGACTCAAGGCCAGTAACAACATAAAGTAGTTTTTCAACGTGATATGACAGATTTCTGGAACAGGCTAAAGACAAAATAACTCCCTATTGTACATAGTTCTCTGTACTGTAGAAACTATATATACTCACTATCAAAAGAAACGCTGCACATATAAATTTCTCAAAAAAAAGAAGAAAAAACTTTTTTATACAAAAAAATTTGTCCATCAGCAGCAGAAATTCAGAGGCAATGACGTAGAGATAACCTTGAACCGCTATAGAGCCTCCTTACAGGTCCAGCCGCAGCCAAACGTGGTTAAATAGTCAGACGATTTATCATGTCTGGAATACCAAAAGTAGTAGCAGCAGCAGCTTCTGTACAATTTTTCAAATGATGTCATCGAATTAGTCTGTCTCGTCTTGGTGTTATAACTCTTGGCTGTTCGGACCATAACTCCATGTAAAAAGGGTGTTCGGAATCTGTTCTAGCTACGTAACTGAAGCTGCTCTGATGGACACCTCTCGGGTAAATGTTGGCTAAATGGGGCATGATAACGTGAAGACTAAATGCGCAATCAGAACATGGACATACTTGCATGGCAAATTCCGTGCATGTGCACACCGCCCGTCAAGAATGATTTCTATTTAGCATGACGGTAATTTTATCTTACCTGTGATCTTAATGTAACAATGCAAACAAAATGATCAATTAGATTTCGAGTTTAATACCAATAAACATAATTTTTTGTCCATAAATGTATTTTTCCACAGGTGATTATTGGGCAGCAGTTTTATATTTGAAACATGACTTTAATTGAAAAACATGTCAATCACAGTAGGTTTTGTTTCAACTTTGCAGAAATTATTCATCAATTCTGTAATGAATACTTCCTGATTTATAAAAGTAAGCTGATGGAAGGCAAAAAAACCCCAAACAACTACAAATCCCTTAGCATGTTTTAGCAATTAACTGAGAAGCGACATTGTTTTTTCCAGATGCAGAGGGAGCGTCTGAACTCGGAGGGGCTCGTTTCTCCCCGTGATGAGTGCTTTCCTGAAAATCAGCCGCCAAGTCCTGTTTCTTTGGCAATGTAAGTCATTATTGCCCCTTAACTGGATTATGCATCAGTAATTGTGTACAACTTTCTTTTGTTTATGTAGGCAGCAGCATCCGTTCAGGAACGTTGCTGAGGAACTAGATCCGACATTTCAAAGAAAAGAGAGCATACAAGCAGGACAAAGTACTTCTGGTAACACTTCTGTTATTCTCCTTAATCGTCATTTATTATAGGTCATAAAAAGGTTCCAAGTAAATAAATCGTGCTGTTTCCAGACACCTGCCAAGTCCAAACTACACCGCAAGCCGGGTCATGCGAGGAGCCCACATTCGTGGCCCCCACTAAACGACAAAACGACAAGCCAGGACGCGCAAGGTCCAAAGAAAAAAAGGAGAACACTAAATCGAAAGAAAACTGTAAGCAGCAATGACGATGCCAGCGACATTGTGTTCTTACTTGTGTTGTTGATGTACAAATCAACACGAGCAGATGTACACTCCACAAACAGTTAACAGCAGGGGTCAATGGCTCCAACTGTTACTTTTCTTTTTCCTTTGGAAATTTTGGGGTCAGCTTAATCTCAAAATAATGCCATAAAATATGTATGCTTTACTAAACATGGTCGAGTGCATGAAGCTATTTGTGTTGTATTTTCAGGGGAAACATTATAATAATTCATTCTGCGTACTTTTGTGTCGGGCATGTTTTCATTTTTAGTACATTGTACAGCTGGCCAAGAGCCCGAGATGGCCCAAGGGATGAGGGTTGTCAACGAAATCACATCCTAACATGACTGTGGTATTATGACTGTTTTTCAGTTTAAACAAAACATATTTCTGAATTCACATTACCCATATTATCAGTATAACTTAAATAGACCAACAATTAAATTAAGCAAAAGAAAAAATATTTTTCATCCACTCATGGCTTTGTAGCGATGTTATCGGTTTCCCCCCGTGCTTCCTGTCTGACTTTATCTAAAATGTAAATGCAGCATTTTTTTTCGAATTTGTAAAGTATACAGCTTATTTAACCTTTTTTTTTCCTTCTTATGTTTACAGAACTGCTATTTGTATTATATACACTACCATTGGACAGGGTTTGCTTCTGTCACAATGAAAGTCTAAAATCCTGTTCAAAAATAGTTCTCAGATTAGAAATGATGAAGTAGATAAAACTATGATTATGTCTATGCTGCTTTGGTGAATCATGGACCTCTACACTAAGTTATTGCATCTGACGTATTAAAAAAAAAAAAAAAAATGTAAAGAATGTATGCTCTTTCTTTTCCAAAATATTACTTCATAGTTAAATAGTGAAGGCTGTTTTATATTAAATACCAGTGGCTGGAATTTCCCATTTACTGCTCAAGAATCTAATTTACTCATTTCTAAAGAAAATGTCCATTAATCTGGAAAACAGCTTTTCAGAAAATGTTTTGTAAATGAATGTATATTCCTCAAAAGCAGTTAAATATTTTTAAGAAAAACCCTTTTTTAAATACATTTTTATTTGACATAGAAATAATATTGCACAGATATTTCAGTGAATACACTAAAAAGTATAAAACTTTAGGCCAATATAATGTATAAAATATTTTCAGTAGCCTAAAACAATATAAAAAAGTAAAACAATTATATGACTATGGTATTTTGACTGTTCCTCTAACGAGTAAATATTTTTAAGAATGAGGCATTATGCTGGAACTGTGTATGTGCCAAAAGAAAAACTCCAATTTCTGGTTCACATGCATGTAAAGCAGTCACTTGGGAGATTCCTAAGCAGTTGTACTTGCTGATAGAGGGACTTCATATCTTTCCTAGTCAGTAATGTTAAAACCCTAAATGTTATGAAATAAGCAGTTATGTAACTTAAAAAAAAATTTAAGTGTGGGTGGATTTTCCCAAAAGAAACTACCTTGAAGAGAACTGAGATTATTCCAGGGTGCCAGTGAAAAAGGAAGTCTTTAAAGGGAAGAATTTATGGTATACTTCCTCAGGTGACTCAGGTATAGGTCATGCGGAAGATATGAAGTGTCTTGTGTTAAAGAATGATAAGGATCATGTGGTTAATACAGATGGAATGCTTGATATTACGGTAAGTAGGCATTGTATATGTTTTCTAGTGAATCCCTTGACTCACTAAGTATAAAAAAAACGAGTACAGGCTTAGATTACGTTTCACATTTGGGATGTAGCCAGCTTTGCCAATGAAAGCTTTAAAAAAAAAAAAAAAAAGAAAAAGCAGGAGGTAGTCCATTTGGTTAAATTTCTCCCAAATCCTCTTTTTTTTTCCTCCAATGTTTCTCACTGATCTACATCACACAAGTGCTCTCAGGGGAAACCCTGTACACAGTTTTCCCTGTTCCAGCAAGTTACACAATGTTATAACATATTATGTACAGATGTCAGCTCCGCACCATTACACAAGGTTGAGTCCCGGTGCTCAAAACTTTCGTAAGAAAGCGGTTGCAAAATCATGTTTCCTAGAAGATAAGACAGTACCAGGAAGTGATGTGTCCCCTTTTTTTTTTTTTTTGCTTTTCTTTTCAATCATCTTCCCACTGAACCGTGTCCAAGTTTGTAAATCGAGACATTTAAAATAGTGCCATTTAAAGCAGGAAACAGGGGGAAAGCCCACCAGGGTATTTCAGGAAGGCTGTGACACTTAGAAGTGTGACGCAGTAGTCTGTAGGAGACGCCCACGTCTGTAACAACCATCGAGTTCTCATCTTTACTCCTACATTATCAGTCAGCGAGCAGGTTGAAGCAGTAGCTGCTTTTTTTTTTTTCTGCACAAGGTATCTCGTGTCAATGTTTGGTATGCTGTCCTACCAATAAGATTTTAAGCAGCTCTTAGAAGACATCCTTTCGTCTGTAAACAGTATACCAAGGAATCCACCTGTTTCTTGTGTCCGACGTTTAATCTCTGGAATGCACCAGTTGAACAAGAGTAAAGCCTTCAAAAAGTAATCCATAGATCTCACACTATGAGTTTCGTTTCTGAGTCTTGCGTGTTGATAGACTCCAAGCTGCCTCCTTGCTCCTGCTCTGGCTGATGGAAGCTGCAGGGTTCTTCATGAGCCACCACCATTATAGTAAGGTCTTCTGGAGAAAAACAAAAAAAACAGACCAGAGGGGCAAAAGTTAACACTAGCCAGTGTATCTTGTAGAATCAGAACATGAGAGAATCTTGAGGGTGTAAAAATAACTTTATTTATTGGCATAGTGTTTCTGCAAATGCAAGCTGAATACTACCTTGTTTAGGAGTTTTTGGTTTTAGGTCCTTGCTCTTGTTCTTGGTCTTGTTTTTTGTTCTTTGAACAGCAAGCCACAGCGATAAGATGAAAATGATCAGGATCCCAGAAATGCCACCACACAATGCAACCAGTGCGTATATATTCGAGTTATCTAGGAAAGAAAAAAGGAAAAAACATTAACATTCCTATTATCAGGATTCATACTTATAATACAGTAAGAAGTACTATGTTATATAATACGAGGGGCGTTCGAGTCAGCCTGGGACTGGTGATCATAAAGGCATGAAAATGATTGACATTTGCATAAGACTTCAAGCGCAATAGGACGATGAGACTCTTCACCGCAGTAAAACATTTGAATCATGCAAACATTTTAATGAAGGCCGTGAAAGACGATCCCGGCCGAGGTGGCTCAGGGTCCACTGCTGTGAACATTCAGCAAGTGGAACGCCCGATTATTCAGTTATGTCAATTTCCGTCACTGATTTGCGAAAGAGATCATTCACCAACACCACTTTCACATTATAGGAACTCGGCTGGGAGTTGTAACCACATCCTCTATCCAGTCTTGACCTTGCTCCAAGTGAATTCCACACGCTTGGGGCGTTGCCAGATTTTTTTTAAATAAGCATGCAGTTCAATAATGGCTCTGGCTTACTGAGAAAACTTTCTATCTTTGCTATCTAGTGCATATAGAGAAATAAATAAATTTTACTTTCATAACTGTGTTCTGTACAATCAAAAGTCCCATTTTGACTTGAACGACCCTCGTCTATAACTATATAATGTGTATACACTATATGGTCAAAGGCATTTGGACACCTGAGACCTACTTATTGAGTATCGCTTTCCAGATTTATTCCCGAACCTCCATTCTGCCGGGGAGGCTTTCCACTAAATGTTTGGATTGTGGCTGTGATTTATCCTCAATCAGGATTAAGAGCATCAGTGAGGACAGGCACTGCTGTTGGGTGAAGAGGCCTGCATCACAGCCTGTGTTAGATTTCACCCCACAGGTGTTCAGTGGGATTGGGTTCTGTGCAGAACACTCAAGTTCTCCCATTGCAACCTTAGCAGACCACTTTGTGCACAGAGCATTGTTAAGCTAACACATGTTTAAGCCTCTTAGTTCCACTGACGTGACGGGAACTAATGACTTTATGTGCAACAAGTCTGACCACAGTTTGGGGAAGAACTATATATAGCTGTGACAGTCAGGTGTTCACATACTTTTGGCTACATACTGTAGTGTATGTATACAGTACATGATTCTATCTACAATTTCCTCTTACCTATTTTTATGTTTGGGATGCTCTTTGTGATGATTTCTGCAATATAGAAAAGTCAATCATTAAAGCATTCACATACAAATACAGCCACACATACAGTAGCTGTATACAGTAGTAGATAACTGATACAGCTATGTTAGATTATTTATATTTATTCTATATTCCTATTCTATTTCATATTTCTCTTACCTTTTGTGAATGAAGTAGTGGTCTCTGGTATATTGCCGCATTTAATATCACTCAGTGCAGTACCACTGGAAATAATTTGCTCTCCTTCAGGACAACTAGATATAACCGAGAATAAAAAATTGGACCAAATTATGGTTAGTCCATTTCTTTAGGGAGAGGAGAGGGGAGGGGAGAGGGGGGGGGGGGGGGGAACTGACTTGGATATATCATAATTAAGACCTACCTCGTCATCCATGGTTTACAAGTGCTGTGGATTTTATCATTGAATTTTCCTTTTGGGCAATTTCTACAATTTCCTGTTTGAATGCAAAAAAAATTTATGAACAACATATTTTTATATTTTAAATGAAATGTCGTTAACCAAATTTGAAATATGTGGGTTCAAAAGTAGAGAAAAGTCAAATCCCAATAGCATTATACAAGTGGAAATTCCCAGAGAGGGGTGAGTGAGTTTGTCTGTGTGTCTCTGTTATGTGTGGGTTTGTGTCTGTCTGTGTGTGTGTGTGTGTGTCTGTGTGTGTGTGTGTGTGTGTGTGTGGTCTATAATGTAAATGGGATGAGTCCAAAAGCATTACTCAATGAGATTCTCACGTTCATTTGTTGGCTCTTCACCCTCTTTGCATTCTTTAACACAGAAATTACATCGCTCGTCTCCACAGCGAAATCCAGATTTGCATCCACATACAGTGTCCGCACTGGCGTTGCAGGGTTTCAGCTGGAACTGCAGTCCTGTAAGAAAACGCATCAAAAAGCTAAATTTTTTCCTCCCTATTCCTACAGCTACAAATGTGTTAATGTGATAGAAAACAGAATGTGATGATAATGTGCTAGATTTTACCTATACACTGAGTGCATCTATTGCACTGCCACACCAGGGAAGTTTGCCGAAGTGCGTAAGTATTAGGCTCACATGGTATGCAGAGGTCAGAGCGTTTTTTTGAACATCGATTCACCGCGTGAAAGCCTGAAACCACACACACAATGTGATCATAGTTATGTAGCGCACATCTGATCTCTATTATAGCCTGATACACAGCCTAGTGAATCACACAGTGTACACACATTATCAACAAACTTCAAAAGAAACGAATGTTTCAATGCTTTTTGCCAACAGAAATAAAGCACTTGGAATGGTCTTGCACACTATTGTCTATTGTCACACTATTAATGCCAAAATCAGGTTCATTAGCTTATTAGAATACAAATATTTTAGAGAGTTATTGTTCTTTAAATACTGATTTATGTTCAGCTTGATGTTAGGTCACAATAAGAAAAACAAAAATCACATTTTCCAATAACGCCACATGGGTAATGGGGGAAGGATTCAACATGCATTAACATGAATTATATCACTGACCTGGACGGCATCTAGTACAACAGATTTCCTCAAGTCCATGCAGGTTAAAGTCCTCACATCCTTCTGTTTTTTCTCCCACAGCGGCACAGAGTATAGTGGTGATGAGTACCACATGAGACAGTCTAAACTGGATGCGTTCCATGTCTGATTTAAACAAAAGGAATGCAATTAAAACCTTTAAGGAAGATTACTCACTTTATCTAAATAATGACTGAATGTTTACACTTCGCTCTTCTTCACATAAGGAAAAAGAGTAAAACATTAATTAAAAAAAGAAATAAAAAAAAAAGGACAGAGAGACTGAGAGAGAGCAAGAAAGAGAAAAGTTACAGGAAAAAATGTGTCTTTGTTTTAGATGAAAATCAAATATTTGCGCGCACACACATTATCAATCTATATATATATAAAATAAATGATGTGCATGAATGAAAAATACAAATGTCTAACTGTGTCCCTCCCCATTCAAATACAAAAATGTAACAAATAATAAAAATAAGTCGGTTGTAAATGTTACACTGTAATCCTTTGTTCTTGCGGTTTCACATCTAATTAAACTAATTCTAAACAATGTTAAACGATACACTTACTTGTGAATTTAGGATGAAACTCTTATCAGGTAAGATATCCAACAGCTCTCTCTCTCTCACACACACACACACACACAAACGCGCGTTATGATGTGGCGCAAGCTTTACCAGCTGTTACCTTTTTAAACTGGGGGCGGGGCTGCTTTTTTGGGTTGCCAAGTGCACAATAAATCAACAAAACAATAGAATCAATGTGATGAAAGCATTATTAACTTTTTAAATTACAGCTGCTTATGACTTAGCAAAATACAATCAAGCCTAGTGGAAAACAGTGCCAGTGTTTGATTGCAGATAGATACTTAAACCAAATTGGGAACACTATTTTTTAAAGCAACTTACATTCAAGTGTCACAAAATCTGTTAAGAGAAAACTCAGCTGGCCTACAGTATAATAAACAGAGTCATTCCCTACAGATTTCCTAGAAGGAGGTGTGTAGGGAAAAGGTCTGGTGGGAGAGGGCATAAAGTGGTGAAGTCAGCAGGTGTCCTAACAAAGAGAGAGACAGAAAGAGAGACACAGAGAGAGAGAGAGAGAGAGAGAGAGAGAGAAAGGCAAGTTATAGCAAAAACAAAAAGAGCTAATATGGTCATGTTCAACAACTCATTATAAACTAACAGTTAAAGTTAACATACAGTGAAGGACAAATTTAATTTTGGTCAGTCCCACTGGTCAGTGGTGGTTGGGGAAAGTGAGAGGGACAGTATTCAAAAACACTTCCAAGGTTACTCAGAATGATCTGGAAACCGGGAATGTCCAGTCAAAAACAGCTCTTTAAATGGAAATGCCTTGTTGACAAGAGAGGTCAAGTTAAAACTAAATAAAATCTCCCTCAAGCTGACCGTCAACTCAAATGGACACAAACAACACAAATAGAGACTGGAATAAACGTCAACTGTTCCAAGAGACATAAGTGTGTAAAATTGGCACTGTTCGCCTGCAAACTGTTGCTTGTGATGCCTGAATAACCTGACGAAACAAACTAAAGGACAAAGCAAGAAGACACTGTAAAATCAAAATGATTTTTAAAGTAGAAGTTGCAAAGTGTCCTAAGGGGCCGTTCACATGTCATTTGTGAAAGGGTGTGGAAAACACTAGGCTTGCTGCTTCCTCCTTCTTTCCAAAGTGCTCCAGAGCTTGTTCTCCCATGGCGCTGCTGTTGCTAAGCAACCATAAAGCAGTGTACTACCTGGTCACAAGGAAGTTGCAGGATATAAATGGATTTTGAGCACAGAAAATCCCTTGTGGTAGAATTTACTACAAGATTTATTTGTGGACAAGAGGGGGGGAAAACGCCATGCTTGGGTGCTTCCCATCCTTCACACATGAAGAAAACACAGAAAATTTCACCCGCAGATCCAGGAGCACAGAAAGCGTGGAGCCGATTGGTTGGTTCTTGTCACATGACCAGCGGTGTGCTTGCGACATTCTGAAAAACAAGCTGAAAAGCTTGTTATACATAATCAATTTAACTGATTATGTATAACAAGCTTGTATTGCAAAGTAGAAAATTTTGGACTTTAAGAAGTCCTATTTTAGAGACTTTAATGATAACCCATAGGTATACAGTAGAATGTATATATCAGTGTTACTTGTTATATTAGTAACACATGAAATTAGACCAAAAATAAATACAAACATAATTGATTAGAAAGAATCTTCTGCTAAGGTAGAGAATTGTCCAAATAGATTAAATTTAAGCATTAGTTTCCTGAGATCATGTGTTCATATAAATAGATTCTCATTTCACGGCATCCCTTTATAGTTATTTCAACTGAGTTATTATTTTACTAAGCAATGAGCCCAAGCTTGTTCTTGATTTAAGGCAACTTAAATTATAATTTTTTTTAAACAGATCTACAAAACTCACTTACTGGCAACTCTGACATCTGGAATAATTAAAAAAAAGCAAATTAGTCAAAAAAAGAAAAGGCGAAAGGAGAAATAATTCTAATCAAATAGCTTTAACATGGGATCATAGTTTCAGTTGACCAAACAGTTTTTAAAGTTAGCAAGATGTGGATGTTGCAAAGTCATGATTACTTAATCCCATCCAGTTTCAGTACATACCCTGACACAGCAATGAAGCAAGAACTGAGAAAAAAAAAATGATCGCCTAGACATATTCACTGTTACTAAATTAATACCTAAGCTTACCCTATCCTGAACTTAATCCACATTCAGTGGTCAGTTTTATGGGAAACACATACCACATAGAGTACTTCATAGTCAAGACACCCACAGGATCAGTCTAAATTAGGTCAGAACAGAATATGAAAGAGATAAAGGTCAAGACCAAAAAACATCAAATCTTTTTCACGGCCAGGCTTTGCTTCAGCTATTGTAGCTTCATGCAATTATTCATTTGTTCATTTAAACACTGATTGTGCAATAATTCCTCTAAAAAAAAAAAAGACATCTATGTACTGTATCAAACTTTGTGCATGTAAAAAGAAAGGACGACACAAATAAACCCTTGGCTAAGAAACTATAAAACTCTATTAGTGAGGCAAATCCTCTACTTTGTGCATTTAAATTAAATTATTGAGTGTAGCAAAGAGGAACTAGCGTCAAATGACCTCAGATGACTTAGTCAAATGGCTTTAAAAAGAAGCTCAGTTCTCTTTCTAGACATTCACACACCCTTTAGTCCCATCGCAACTTCTTCATAACAGTCTCCAGCTGTGCAGCCCTGAATTATACATTGTTCAAAATGGCACAAAAGCAAGCCTGTACAGAAATCCTGGAAGCGCCGGGTGAAAAGAGAAAAAGAAAAGAGACCAAAAAGACTATTTTATTGCAAAACCCTGGGTTACTTAATTAAGTTAATTGCAAGAGTGGAATGTGGGCCACATGGAAGTTAATGTGTCTCTCATGTAAATACATATGTAAAAAAAATATTTGGATAGTTTATGGTGGATTGATGGGTTTGAGTCACACCTCTTTGTGTAAAATTAAAACTGCTTGGGAGAAAGATTTAAATCTGTCACTGTCAGATGATACTTGGAATTCAATTCGTAAACTTGTCAACTCAACCTCCTTATGTGCCCGCCACTCCTTATTACAGTTTAAGGTTGTACACAGGGCTCATTTCT
>JAQQZT010000015.1:8318107-8334152 GCA_030068275.1 Clarias platycephalus | reverse complement strand
TAATGACAGCAATGAAATGCAGTGGAAAGGTTTTTTTGGGATTAAGTTAATTTTCATGGCAAAGAAGGACTATGCAAATCATCTGATCACTCTTCATAACATTCTGAAGTATATGCAAATTGCGATTATAAAAACTTAAGCAGCAACTTTTCCAATTTCCAATATTTATGTAATTCGCAAAACTTTTGGCCACGACTGTATATATATTAGCTTAATGCTAGATAACTTGTATGTCACATCTCTCAGATTTTTTTTATCTTTATGACCTTAAATATAGAGGAGCAAAGGTTGTACATTCTGCCATCGTGTCATATTTCAAAACATTTCCCTCAAACCTTTCATTCTAGATCGAAATGTAATGATGTATTTGATTCACTACTGCGTCATTAGAAGAGCTCGCACGTGGCTCTCGCAGTTCGACTGCCCACACTACACACACCCACAGTGACACCCACAGAGACATTCATATAGAGTATGAGATTCAGTGACATCATAAACCCACGCAGTCTGCATCATCAGAGGGCGTGTGCCATTGACGAGTCTTTGCCCGAATCACCCTTTTTTCAGTTGTGTTTTCACACATTCACATTAGTACAACTATGTGTAACAGCTCACGTACATTATGCTGTACTTCATTTCAGTGCGGTACTATATGGTAATCTTTTTACACACAGGTTACCAAATTAATATCTTTCCCGGCTATATGAGAGCTGGTACAATGTGTAAGTGTTACCACTGTGACAACTCATTTCCTTCTGCCTCGCGTTTGTGGCAGAAGCAAGGTTCAACCAGCAGATGTACATCTCTCTCTCTCTCACACACACACACACACACACACACATATACACCCACAGACACGCACGCACGCATTCACATACTTTCCAGGCAGCATTAAAAACAGCAAACTAAGCGTGGCAATACAGTAGCTAGCACTGAAAGGACAGTTAACTGCTGATTCATGTGTTTGCAAAGGTTTACAACTTCTGCAAAGATACCCAAAGTAAATATTAGTGTACTTGTAAAGTATTATATTTTAAGATGACCTCAACTGACATTCAGCATTAGTTTCATCTTATGTATAAACCATTTACTGGATTCTTGCTCTTTCCTAATAAGAAAAGGAATTTCCAAGCTTGCTATGTATATTTTTAAGGTCATTATACAAACAAACAGCATTGGTGTATCAAACAAACAGTGGTGATAATAGAGTATAATGGAACTCTGAAGTTTAACCCTATGTATCTCTCTGCTTCACAGGTGCTCAAATAACTGATAAGCCCTGAACAAGGGCACGACTTGGTGTATGGGACAAGGGAGTGTACACCCTACATTGTGCCCTAGCTTTCCAATTAACCCTATTTGGGATTCAACCCCAGAACCACATATGTTTGCTGATATTCTAAGGTGGAATAAAGAGCAACTTAAGCGATTTACAGAACTGTCCAACATGGGTAATTGAGGTAATCAATTGAGGTCATCAATTTGGCCGAGCATTAGTTGGAGCCATAATGTTGTACTGAATATTCACAGTAGAACACTCTCTCTCGTGGCATGTTACTTAATTACTGTATACCACAGCACTGTTAAATTTTCAAATCTGATTCGTTACAGTGTGTTAAATACATTGTTGTTTCTATAGCAACAATATACGGTGAGGTTAGGAGTAGCTCAGTGGTTAAGGCATTGGAATTATGGTTCGGAACACCCAGATTTAAATCCCACGCCCACCAAGTTGTCCCTGTTGGGCCCTTGAGCAAGGCCCTTAGTTCTCAACTGCTCAAATGTATAATGAGATAAAAATGTAAGTCGCTCTGGATTAGGGCATCTGCCTAAATGTAAAATGTGCACGGGGCCTTTTTTTGTATTATCAACAGTCAGGAATAAACGATGGCTTAAATTATAACTAACAGATTTTACAGACGTTCCTCATTACTAAGTCCAAAGCACGCAAAAAATTTTTGTGATGTTGTGTTAAACAAAAATAATCATTGTTGGCTTGGTTACAGGTTCACACATCCCTATTGATGTTATTCCTATAACATCAGACATCATGTTTTATTATCTACAGAAACTGCTGTGCTAAAAGGAAACATATATAACATGACATACAGACATGGTTTAAGTGGTTATTAGAGAGAATAAGGAAATGTCTACAACCACAGATTTGTAAAAATAGTACTCTGACATACAAACACATACATACACAACCTACATTGATATGCTATATTTTTAAAATCTACTTATTCCCAGAAAAAAGGTTCCAGGAATGAGTGCTCATTTTTCCCCAGACCTTTAATGACTTTAGTGCACCGAAAGCCACACCAAAATCAATCTCAAACCACATCTTAACTCATATATCTTATTTATTCTTTTTTTCAATTATATATAATATATATTTTTCCATTATGTACAATTTATTCCTCTTTACTTGAAGAAATAAAGTAAATAGCTTCCATTACGAACAGTGTTTTATACTAAAGGGCCAAACAAGTAAGTTTTTTTTAAAAAGTGCTTCATAAGTTAAAATAATGCTGTTGCTTTCTTCCCCCCACTGAGACCTGGGAAACGGGATAAGCAGGGGCATGTTTAAAAAGTACTTTTAGATTTTACCACTTTATCACAAAATGCAAACACAAAACAAGTCTTTCTTTATCCAAGTTAAAACAATCATACGTTTGTAAAACGAAAAGTTAAACACAGCTTAATGTCGACCAACAGCATTTGATATCGATGTCAACTTCACTCATACTGTATGAACTTCCACTTGTCTTGATGCTGGCCGAGGCCATCGGCAGGACGTTATTGAGTGTCTGAGCAATGCTTTATTGCACGTACTGCACAGCATCACGTCATAGGAAATTATGCTATTGGTTCACTGTATCATCCAGGGAAACGAATTTCCTGTGTAATAGCATATGAGAATTTTGGCAGAATGAAGTCATTTAACTACAAAGATGTGGTACATGTTTTAAGTCATGTTTTAAGACTTGCATGACTGATTGTCGCTTGGACATCATGAATACATTATGAGCTTTAAATACCAAGGAATCTCAGAGAAATGCATCATTGCTTCCAGAAAACATTTACAACTAATGACTTCTGAAAAGATTTTCAGCAGTCATGTGTGCTAAGCTTTACACTAAGTGCCGAACTCAGTGAAGATGTTTACAAAATGCAGACACGACCAATGTCCCATTTTTGGCAAATACTTATTTGTTAGATTGACTAAGTTTGACATCAACTGCTGGTTTGCTTAAATGCAGATTAGCTACAAAGGTTCGGCTGTAAGTGCGACCTTTGGCTTCTCGTTCGTCTCTGATGAAGTGTATATACACTCAGTATACAAGAGAGCTCTGCTCTGCGCCAAAAACAACTCTACAGCAGCCATTTTAACACCTAACATCTAAAATCAGGTCATTGCTTTGCCAGTGCAGAATGCTGTGCTATTTTTTTTTTATTTTAGTGTCCTCCACTGAGGGACGATGGTGGGTACATTCTCAATGCTGGGATAGTCAGTAGCAAGAATTTAAGGGTGCAAAGGGGAGTAAGGAGGATTTGTGCTCTTTAGAAGTGAAAGGCACTGTTCCTGTCACATGATATCAACAAAGAACTCGCATGGGTTACCCATGGCGTGCTGAAAGGACTGCCGACTGGCTGTGAGCTCAGGAGGGACGTTTGCTAACTCGCGCACGGGGGGAGCTCCGGGAGGACCACTGCTCACGGTGGCTCTAGGAGCAAGCCGTGCCAGGCAGTACGGAGGGGGGAGGCCTGGGGGGCCGTACGAGGACGCCTGGCTCCTCTCGCTGTGCGCGCAGGATGCATGGCCGAGCTGAGTGAAGGGGGCGTGGCTGTAGGAGAAAGAGGCATGGCTGTGCTGGGACACACTGTGGCTCCGCTGGGATGCAGCATGGCTGGGTCTGGAGCAGGTGTGGCTGTGATGGCTCAACTGACTGGCTGCTCTCTGGCTCTGAACGCCAGGCCATGGAACTGGTTCAGAGTCTGTTCCCACGCAGCACGTCGACCTGTGCTCCTTGTCTCGCGGAGAGGACCTCCTTCCTTTACCTGCGCTGGGGTTAGAGCCGCTACTTCTACTGCCTGGTGAGAAAAGAGAACGAAAACTTGTTGAGGCAGAGAGCAGGAGATACAGACCATCATTATTTTAATGTCAGTTTCAGGATTTATACCTTATGTTCTGTTCAGGTAAATGCCCATTTAATGTTTCACCAAAAGTGAATGTGCTTGGGATCGCAACAATAATAATAGTAAGAATAAGAATATTCCTTAAATCGTATACGCATTTATTAACTGAAATCAGCATCACAATGCATTAAAAAATTAATTTTCACAAATGTTTTGATATGATTAGTTGTCATAAACAAATGACATCATTGATACGTTCATTAGTAAAGAACAGAACGTAAGGTTAAGGAAAGGTCATTAAGATTAATGCAATCATCTGTTTCTTTATTGTTTTGCATCTTGACAGTAGCAGTACCTTTGCCCCAGACCCATTTGCGGTAGACAACACATGACAGTGATGAAGCATTTTTGTTTCTTTACCTCACTCCCTTGCCTAATGCCCGCTGTGGCTTCCTCTTTGCCAAAAAGGTCAACCCACACTGAAAATAATCTTCTATTGAAAATTAAGGCAATTTTTTCGGTTCCACTAGTCATGCACACCATGAGTGACACCACAATGAAGAACAGAGTAGAGCAGCACACAGGAAAAACATGATTAGCTGTAAACCCCGGGTCAGATGGACTGATGAGCTGACTGCACCATGGCACTGTGACCGAGTGGTAAAAGGATGAATAGGGAAGTGGAGGCAAACGGAGAGAAAAGCAGACAGGGAGCAGGGTGGATGGGTGGATAGCAGGCTTACCAGATCCCCCCAGTCCTGTTAGCAATCCTCCTTCAGTCTATCATTGCCCAGCAGAAACAAAGGGAACAACAGAGTTACCACACGCACGCCTGCCATGCAGCCAAGTCACAAGCCCACTTTACACCCACACCCACTCACTCACCCTACACATCCAGGGCCAAAACTGTTCCTGCACTGCAAATCCTCAAACTCTAACACACACAACGCACACACAGCCACATATAAATGCAAAAAAAAAAAAAAAAAAAAAGATAATCAGGACACTCAGGATTAACACTCATTAATGGTCAAGTTTTTCCTTCATTTACAAAAAACAAAAAAAATACATCTAAGAACTATCCATAAAAACCATTGCCTTGTCAGGGATTATTTGTGAAAAAAGTCTGGCGAGAATCTTTTTAATGTTGCATAATGTTTAAAAAAAACAGTAATGCAAAAAAGGTTTTTAGACCAAAGAAGGAAGTTTTGTATGTATTTATACAGTATGCACTTGTACCAGAGATGATAATCAATTTGACATAAAAATCAACAAACAGTAACTCAGGGCCAAATGCCAACTAGGAAATTCCACTTGCTATTGCATGATAACTGATGAACTTCACAACCGGTCGTTCTGCATATGGAATATTCAAATTAAACTGGGTTGAAGGTGAAGTGATGACACTAAATGATTAAAAACACAAAATGCACATGACTACCTGACATCCATAACTGTGAGCAATAAAAATTTCAAATACACTATAAACACACATACGTTTATAGAGTGTTACACAATATTTTCAATCAATCCATAAATTTCCGTTCCACCGATTAATGTTTTCTTATTGCACAACAGGGGAAATGGCAACAGGCTGTATAGGGAGAGCTACAGAGAAGTCTAATGATCGCTTCCTTTATTTCAAATTCACATTTACATTTGAAAGTAAAAGCAAAAGTAAACCCAGAGATTAGCAGGATAATGAAAGGGATTCCCCCTACTCCATCATGCTCATATAATTTTTAATGCCCCCCTAGCCACTTTCCAGGAATGAATAACTCCCTTTTCTCTTTTTCCTCATGCTAGTATCCGCACATACACACCTTCGCTTTGCTGGCTGCCGGCACTGCCGCTGTGGAAGCTGTGACAGGGCTCCGAGTACCCAGGTGGAAAGCCGGGCGGTGGGTTCGGGTAGCCTGGATACGGGTACGGCTGCCCACCTGCAGGCCACGGGTTGGGACCGGCTGGGGGGAGGGGCGCGAGAGTGTCTTGCTCTGAACCACCACCACTGGATCCATCGTTCAGGTTGAGAGAGGCCATGTCTGGAAGTTAGAAAAAAAAAAAAGTTTTAATACTGTTCTAATTGTATATGTTAATAACAGACTGATGTCCTATTGCTAGACAAGAAGCATGTGTACTTTGGCACAGATCTCCAAACGTATAGTAGCACTGTTCAGAGAAGGTGATCTTATTGACGGTGTGTCTCAGGTAGCCGTGTTTTAACAAACTGCTGGCGTATTTCCGGGCGTCGCGTCGGTCCTTGAAGCCCTCCACCCGTGAATACAGCCAGTCCACAACATCAGCACCTAGCAAATACAAACATCAAGACATATAAAGTTACCCATATGGGCCCATCTTAAAAAAAAAAAGGTTTTTACACCGCAGACTGTATATACTTTTAAATATAGTTAATCCAGTCAAACTACTCCCCCTAGTGACAGTAAAGTATACAGTGCTTTCTCAGCGATGATCTCACAGAGAAATTTGAGTAACCATGTCTGGGCGATTAAAAAAAAAAAAAAAAAAAAGAGGTCATCTAGATCTCAAGGGAATTATAAATTACTAAAAAGCAATCCTGTCTCGCCACAGCCTCGTCCCTGGATCTACATTACCTTCTAGAGTAATAATGTCCTTTGTTGGCAGTTTTGTTAAAGGGCGTGAAGTGACTCCCTATGCTCAACTCTAGTCCAAAAACAATAAGCATAATTTCCGTCCACATGTTGATTCAGCACTTACCAATGACAGCATTTGTTATGGTGATCTTAAGCCACATCCGGTCTCGAATCTCGAGTCCTGAATCTGGCAGCTGCATCACTTTGACTATTGTAGCCATTTCAGTCTTATTAGCTGAGAGAGGCAAGTCGTCCAGCTCTAAGAAATAAAAAATGAAAGCAACAGGATTAAAAAGTGATTAATGCGTAAACAGTTATAAGCCACAGGGTATTATTCCAGCATACCGTAGTGGGGATAAGTTCCAGTCAGTGCTGTAGTGTGTGAGATCCAGGCAGCAGGGTCGATCGGTCTGACAGGCTCCGCTGGAAAACAGCCAAGAAAATAGACTTTAAATTGGCGTTTTAACATGATTTGAAAGTTAACTAGATTGATGAGAAGCCATAACAATGCATCTTAACCTGTGCGCTAAAAGATGAAGACATAACGTTCGATTATTGCATCCCGGTGGAACTATTGAGCAGAAAATGACTCCTGCCGGTAATGCTGCTGTTTAATGCTGATATTAAATCATGAAAATGCGATATGCTGTACCTCTGGGGATGGTGAAGTAACTGCGAGGAGAGGGGTCCCAGCACTTAGCCACGGTGAGGCTTATGGGTCTGTGGAGGAAGCGTTCAGTAAGCGCCAGTGTAAGTGTAATCAGAGTGCACAGATGAGGATAAACAGCGTTAAGAGCTCACCCAGGCTTGGAGACGATTTCCCTCAGAATCCTTACAGCATCATCGTTACTCATGTTCTCGAAGTTGACATCATTCACCTGTAGAAAAAAGCACTTAGTTACAGCATCAATCTTGAGAACATCCAAAACTGAAATGTTTGCTTTTGAGACCTGAATATTCCCGTCTTCCAACTACACTGTCTATACACTGATCAGCCACAACATTAAAACCATTAATATTAAAACCACATTGATCTAAATATGACACATCGAAAGATTCACTCAGAATTCTTTGTATATGCCGCCATTCATTCGCATTTTAGAACACTAAAGCAGCAGGCAACTCGAAAATGATTCATATGCTATGGTTTAATTTGTGGCGATAGTCTATTGTTGTGGGTTTTTTTTTTTTTTTTTTCTAATAGAACTTCGGCGATTATTCATCATCACACAATTTTGAGGTTTCTCAATATGACCTGAAGAGAAGCACAACTACAATGTGACTTCAGTCACAGGAATTTACCAACACATTTCTGAGGAAAATGCCGATATTTATGCAAGTTGTGTCTAGTTTCCATTATCTATACAGTATGTCTTTATAGTGTCTCATTGGACAAGAGCTTATTAGCTACTTTGTTAGAATTAGCTAGATTATCAAACTTAATTAGTGATCCCACTTTTTATATGACTCAGGACATCCAGTATAATGGCAAAAATCTTACTGTAAAGTGCTGCCAAAGATGCAGGTCTGAGTGGATGACAAATGCTCTGGGCATTAGGCATAAAATAAATATTTAAACGAAGACCAGAAGGTTATTTTGCAGGAAGGAAAAGAAGACGCAGTGAAACAAAACACAAAACCGGATACTGGACAGACATAGACGAACGGTGAAATGAAAATAAAAACAAGACTCCTTTTAAGACAATAAACCAAGTAATTTTGACCATTTGAAGTGCGTCACTATGTGACACAGGACAAAACTGACTTTCGTTCTGAGTACTGACGCTGCTCTATGATTTAAATTCCCAATATGCAAATTTGTAGATTACCCTGTATATGACTCAGAGTTTCACAGGTACTTTTTATCATCAATAAAAAAATCAGTGTCAGACTATTATGGTCAATGAATCTGCTTATCATAAAGAAACCGCCACTTATCATTGTGCCTTGAAATAACTCATTCTTTTTGTTGCGGTGCAAAACTTCCTACTCAAGCAGGCGATGGTTAAGCGATTTCGAAACTCGAAACTCATTATCTTGCCTGAGAAGCTGTACTTTGGATAATCAGATGATTGTTGAAGTTTCAAGGGTCAAGTTTATACGCTTTTAACGCTGGACTTTGTCACAAAGCAGCTTTACGGAAATAGGAATTATGGCTTTAAATTATGGCTATAAATTGTGAGGAAAGATATAAGGAAAACAAGTATACATTAGGATTATGTCCTCTCTATTATCCAAAACAACACCATACCAGACATTTTAAAACCCCTTGACATGGACATCTTTGGATTGTCGTCCTATAAAGCATAACATTACATCTCCTGATACTCCAGACTTCAAATTTAGAGCTACACAAAAGTAAAGCATTATTGAGTTATTAGGACCTGTGTATGAGTCGCTCTGTGTCTGAGGTTTACTCGTCAGCTTTAATTGTAATGCTACTGTTGCTAACAAGTAATGGAAGCTTATAGATACTATTTTAGTAGTGTGAAAAACATACCGTCACATACTGTAAATCATGAGATAGCAGAACAAGTCCATGTAACTCCGCTTTTTTCTTCTGCTTTTCCGACATTTACTTTTTATCAGGGGTTTAATGGGTTCATGAGATTATTATACACAACTAACAATGTCCATATTACTGTTTTTTCTTTCTTTTTCAAGATCTGGCACAACCCTGGGCTTGGGACCGGCTCTGCATGCAGTGGCTGGGTTTTATGGGTCGTAGTGTTAAGGGTCCTGCCCAAAGACCCTTAACCCTACGGGTAGCGAACCAGCGGTGATAATTTCCTATTAACAACTTGGCTTCATTGTTCTGGTAGAAAACATGACAATCCAGCCTGATAGATTATATTTGAGTGAGAGGGGAAATGAAGTGAAGCAATTAATGATCGAACAATTGCTTAAATGGAAGCATTTAATTCATAGAAATTATACTGATGCCATACCTGCAACAGCATGTCTCCAGGCTCAATGCGACCATCAGCTGCGACGGCGCCACCTTTCATGATAGAGCCGATGTATATCCCTCCATCTCCTCGGTCATTACTCTGTCCGACTATGCTGATGCCCAGGAAATTATACTTCTCTGTTCAATATAGGGATAAAAAGTTATTAGTATAGTATTAGTAACTTCATCCATTAGTCCACACACTTGTGAGTATCGTAAGTGCTACAGTGAAAATAAAAAGCTCTGGTTCAGATAATAAGTACAAATACAGGAGACATAAAGAGATCTTACCCATGTTGAGAGTGACCGTGATAATGTTGAGACTCATAGTGGAATCTGTTATGCTGCTGAACGATGAGGACTGTAACAAGAAAAAAAAACCTTTAACATTTCTTTTCTGGCATGCTCGTGATAATTATGTCACTAATAATTGATTACACTGACTGTGCTTTGAATCTCATTAAGAAACCCACCCTGTCCATTTTGGCCACTTTCTGTCTTCGTCGTCTGCGCTTATGTCTCCGCATGAGTTGAGTAGACGTACTCTGCTCTGTGGAGCTGCTCAATCTGTAAAACAACGCACAATTGCCGAAATGCCGACGTGGTGCTTTGGTGCAATGATACTGTCTGTCTGGGGAAAGCCTGACCTGCTGGCATCCTCATCTTCCTCACTGTCAATGAAGGAGCTTGACTCCAGCTCGCTGCTCATCATGGAGGTGCTGTCGTAGCCCATGGCTGAGTCTCGATTAGCACGCTCAGCCTTCGAGTGTCCGTTTAACCGAGGGACTGTGATAGACACACACACAGCATGTATTCAAACAGTGTAACCACACACAAAACACAGGCTTGTGAGAACAAAAAGGAATACAAAAATAAATTTTGTAACATCAATAATGAAAATTGTGACTGAGATAATGCCTGGCAAATAAGGACAGTTATATTTTGAAAGCGATTGAAATTATCTCTAGGGTTCGGACTTAGACTGGAGCTTCTTACAGACCTCTGCGCGTGTTAGTACCAAATCCAACAAAGGAGGTGTGGTCTTTTCTTTCTGTGTGTATTAAGAGTGAAATGCTTGCAAATGATCACCAAATTGCACTGAAATTTACAGCATCACTGGCTGCTTGAACATGCAATTACTGATTCCGCCTAATTGCGCTTATTCCATCTCAGTAAAAGCATACATACACAGACAGGCTTGTGGCTGTGATTCAGGGTGACATCGCACACGTTGGAAGGGTCTGCAGGGAAGCTGCATTCGTCCAAAACACTCCAGCACTGAAGCCGTGTCCATTAATTCCTTGAGTTTCCGTACAGCACATCCCAACACAACTCAAGCACACTTTGAGGGCTGTAGCATGGCTGATCTAATCACTTGTACATTTTCCTGCATCATTGTCCTCCGCCTAAAAGCCTTCAATTCGGGGAAAATCATTCACGTCACGCAGTCCAGGGTGCTTGCAAAACAAAGCAACAAAAAAAATAAAATAAAAGCCTACAGGTTTTAGTGAATAAGCCTTTAAAGGTTTACGCTAAACTCTTGATACAAAAGGTTTGCAGGAAATTCCATTCTTGCCATTGGTCTTATTGGTCCGCCATCGGCTACTTTCACCACAGCAGCTGTTAGAGCAGTAAGCTCTACTTCTTTTCTGCAAGAAGGTGCTGAGGAAAAGAAAGACAGATACGGGAAAGGAGATGTAATCAAATGTAATCATAGCCCGCAGTAGGCTCGGTGCAACAAACGGCTGCCTGGAAATAATATGTCGATATCCGTTTGCAGCATGGCTTTCACATCTTTAGCCCTCATCGCACTTGGGTTGCTGTGAACAGTCACATTGGTATTATATTTATATCTTGGACTTCGCGCTAAAGTCTCAGCATCATGATTGAGCCTTGAGACTCAGGTTTTTAATCTAATATTTAAAAATCAGCAAGGAAAAAGTAGGTACATAAGTTACACAAATATACACGACCGCATCTATAACAAATATATATATACCATGACTAACAAGACAGTGTGTTTAGTGATGTAATAAATTACATTGCCTACCCTTTTCACAACTTTTTAAAAAATAATCAACTGTTATTTGTCATGCTACAACTTAATAGCACATCAGAAATGGATAGATAGATAGATAGGTAGATAGATAGATAGATAGATAGATAGATAGATAGATAGATAGATAGATAGATAGATAGATAGATAGATAGATAGGCTAATTGGCTTTACTTTTTTATCTATCACACTGTGGTCATTCATTCAATCTGAAACTAAATAATATTTTCTATTAACAACAGTAATATAGCTCTTACGTACCTCTACCGCTGGACTAAATGGCACACCTCTATCTCTCTGAAAACATAACCGACAATAAGCGGGATCTAGCTCATCACCGTGCTCACACTGCCCACGCAGAGGAAAAAAATTGAGATATGATGCACCGCCCAGAGCTGGGATTCAACCATGTGATATCCATCCCGACCTCGGCCAGGTGTGCCGTCAGACCGGTGATTTACGAACCGAGGTTTGCCTGCGGTGAATAACTATACTATAAGACGAGGAATTAACGTCCTTTCATATTTCCCACCTGTCCTGAATACAACTCGACTTCCACCCCAGAGGGAAAACAGTGAAGTCGTGCTTACTTCTGTTTCACAAAATCCCCTAAGCCTTCCATATGTCTCAGTCAAAAAGGCAGAAATGTTCAACAGTTGTACGGGTCGATTCAGAGCGATAAATAAGTATATCCAGTCATTTGCAAAACAAGCTGAGCTCTCGAGATCTTACCACAAGATAATTCAGTCCCAGCGGTTAAGCAGGATGAATATAACAGCGCCTCAGGCATGAAAACTAATATTCACTCATACAGTATAGTGCTGCAGCCGCGGGGCCTCACACCTGTCCAACCTCGACACCACCACGATATGCCCATATTACCCCCATGTATTATACTCACACAGACACACACACTTTGAGTTAAGTTATACATATAGAAGTATTACTATAACCAGCAGATGAACTGATTTGATCCAAACAGGGTCAAAGTTACAGCAAGGTCAAATGTCTGAAATTGCTTTTCTTCGATAGTTTTCAGTATTTGGATTATATAATAGTGTCAAATATCACCACATTGACAGAATCTTTGAAAAAATTTATAAAAAATATTTAATGCTTAGAAGAACATAAAAAAAGAAATGATAACTAAAAAAAATTAAATTACATTACTGAATTAAAACTTCAACACTGTACAATTAAATTAAAATTAGAACATGGTACTATATTTGATAAAATCACTAAATCTGATACAACACGAATGAATTTAGGATTTAGGTGGCGTAGTGGTTAGCACTCTGGCACTCTGGTGGGTTTGAGTCCCACCTTCAGGTCTGTGTGGAGTTTGCTTGTTCTCCCATAATTTGTGGCTTTCCCATGGGGACTCTGGTTTTACACTCTAGTGTGTGCTTGTGCCCTGCACTGGACTAGTCCTCTCTAGTGTGTACCCTTCCCAATGCCCTGTGTCCCCTGAGATAGGCACCATGCCTCCCACAACCTTGTACAAGATAACTGGTATAGAGAATGAGTGAGAGGGGCTTTCAATCAATATGTGAAAGAATCTGGGAAAGGCTGATGGAAAATGGTGATGATGCACAGGAAGACAATTGTCCAAATTTGGGGCAAAATAACATTACTATCCTATTTACACATCAGTTCATGAATAATAGATAAGAGACTGAATGCATTTCCTCAGAGACTGACAGCATACAATTACAGTAAGAGTAATATTGGCGATGTGATTCTTAATCGGATGCAACGCAATAATTGGTGCATCCGGAAAGTTCTCCTGGACATTATGATAATGGAGAGAGAGAGAACGGTGAAGCTGTAGCTCATCACTGTGGGCATGAGTTTGCATACTCATACAGTACTTATCTACTTTTTATTTATATAGAGCAGGCATCACTAAATGGCGAGCCGCGGTCCGGACCGAATGTCCGATTTTCTGATAAATGAGAATAATTAATATACCAGTAATGTAGTGCTTTTTCTCCTTGAGGAGGGCGTGGCTACAGTATGCACGTCACTCAATGTGTTAGTTGTGACTAAGTGATAGTTTACCGTGTATAGAGGGCGCACAAAAAACAAACCCGAAAGCACTTCTGTGGAAAACGCGAGCAAAATCACTAAGCTCCAGCCTCTTTCAGATGAGTCGGCTATAAACATTTTTTATTTTAATGTCAAATCATCGTTCGAGGTTCTGCCACTTTTTTCTTTCTGAGTGGAAAAAAAAAAAATATTAACACACATTTACAGTTGCGTGAAGGCAGCAATCACATGTAAAAAGAAGGGAGCATTAACGAGTGAGTGAGGGTGTAATGGCTGTAATCCAAGCTAAACCCCCCCTTTTTTTGACTAGTCAGTTAATTTACATACTTACCGTATATACTGTATGCAATCTTTTTGTACAGGGAAAATCAGAAGAATCCTAAACCAGTCCCCATTAGGTCACACAAGATCTAAAACTTGAAAGTACTGAGAGTTGTGATCCTCAACAACTTTATTTAACTTTCTGACCCGTGGCAGACACATTCATGTTACGTGAAGTATTGAGGCACGATGTTACAAATAATCTCTCTCTCTCTCGATCTTTTCCCACTTTCGTCTGTCTCCCCTGCTCTAGGCGTTTATCAGTGCAGCTGCTAATGAAGTCACACTAATGAGTCTCTTACTAATGAGATTCTAACTGCACGAGCAAAAGAGCACAGATCATTATAGGGTACGGTGTTGTGGTAAAAAGAGCAAAGGAGTTTTTAATGAGTGCATTCAAACATGAAAAGCAAGTAGAAGATGAATAAATTAAACGTTCAGAATGTGGCATACAGTTTCGTGTAAAAGTGTGAGCACCCTCTTTAGTGACTGGGTAAATAACTCTATTTTACAGTTTATCTAAAAACACAATCAGATTGTTTTCCTTCTAAGGAAAGCCTGTTACAAAACAACATATCAATTACTGCAACTGCAGCTATCTTCATTAACAATCTCAATAATTTGCATGCTCTTTAGCATAATGTCTCATTAAGGCATGTAAGGACCTAAATGTGTCAAAACTAATTACTTTTTGTAGACATATTAATGGAATAAAAAGTTTAAACAAGCTCGAAATATCAAACAGCAAAACCGACCTTTTCGAAGACCTTTAGAAAATATTTTAATATTTAGGTATACTGTATATTACTATTTCCAATAAAAGAGAATTGTATGAATATTTATAATGAAAATACAGTGGGGCACAAAAGGTATTTAGTCAGCCACCAATTGTGCAAGTTCTCCCACTTAAAAAGATGAGAGAGGACTGTAACTTTCATCATACAGTAGGTATACCTCAACTATGAGAGACAATATAAGAAAATCCAGAAAATAACATTGTAGGATTTGTAAGAATTTATTTGCAAATTATGGTGGAAAATAAGTATTTGGTCAATAACAAAATTTCAATATCAATACTTTGTTATATACCCTTTGTTGGCAATGACACAGAAAATACTCTAAGTAAAAACCTCTAAGTCTTCACAAGGTTTTCACACACTGTTGCTGGTATTTTGGCCCATTCCTTTATGTAGATCTCCTCTAGAGCAGTGATGTTTTGGGGCTGTCGCTGGGCAACACGGACTTTCAACTCCCTCCAAAGATTTTCTATGGGGTTGAGATCTCGACACTGGCTAGGCCACTCCAGGACCTTGAAATGCTTCTTACGAAGTCACTCCTTCGTTGCCCGGGCGGTGTGTTTGGGATCATTGTCATGCTGAAAGACCCAGCCACGTTTCATCTTCAATGCCCTTACTGATGGAAGGTTGTTTTCACTCAAATTCTCATGTTACACGGCCCCATTCATTCTTTCCTTTATACGGATCAGAAAAAAATCCCCAAAGCATGATGTTTCCACCCCCATGCTTCACAGTAGGTATGATGTTCTTTGGACGCAACTCAGCATTCTTTCTCCTTGAGTTTTTACCAAAAAGTTCTATTTTGGTTTCATCTGACCATATGACATTCTCCCAATCCTCTTCAAACATGTACTGGCGTAAGTAGGGGGACACGTCTGGCACTCCAGGATTTGAGTCCCTGGCAGCGCAGTTACTGATGGTAGCCTTTGTTACTTTGGTCCCAACTCTCTGCAGGTCATTCACTAGATCCCCCGGTGTGGTTCTGGGATTTTTGCTCACAGTTCTTGTGATCTTTTTGACCCCACGGGGTGAGATCTTGCGTAGAGCCCCAGATTGAGGGAGATTATCAGTGGTCTTGTATGTCTTCCATTTTCTAATAATTGCTCCCACAGTTGATTTC
>JAQQZT010000015.1:8292920-8303753 GCA_030068275.1 Clarias platycephalus | reverse complement strand
TCGGTCCGCCGAAACTCATCCAGTGAGAAACGTTCCGCGGTGCAAAAATAAGTCCGATTAAAATGCGTTAAAAAAAAATGTAACGCGTTATTTTTTTGTGTGTAATTAATTAATCTAAATTAACGCGTTAAAGTCCCGGCCCTAGTTTATTTTTTTTAAACAGCAAAACAAATAATGGTTAAAATGCTCTGAGCTTTAAGGGCTATGAGGGAAAAAAATGCAACATATTCAACAATCATCATCAACATGCTTATGCAACGTCTCCCGGGATGTTTCGGAAGGGAGGGGAAGAGAGGGGGTGAAGAGAGGGGGGGAGAGAGAGAGGGGGAGAGAGAGAGAGCGAGGGGGGGGGGGTTTGGGGGAGAGAGAAAGATTTCCATCCATTTACCGTGGCATTTATGCTACAATGAGCTAATAAAGCTCACCACATTTGATACTTCATCCAAAGGCAAGTACTTTTGTACTTTTACTCGAGTGGAAAATTATATAAATGACTTCTAATTTCACTGGAATAACATTCTATGTCTACATTCACTCAAGTACCAGATTTGTGCACTTTCTCCAGCATTGCTACTATCTCTATTATGACGCACTTCAGTTGGGCCAGTGGCAGGAAGCTAACTACTATTTGCTCAAAATTTCACCAATCAGTAACAAGGATGGCCATAGCTGACCCTGCACTATGACACTGGGTTTCTACCTGGGTTTATGTAGAAAAGAATTTCACTCTTTAGTAATGTACAAAAGTGAGAACACGGACTGTGGGAGGAAACCGGAGAACCCGGAGGAAACCCACCCAGCACAGGGAGAACAGGGAAACGAACTGTACTCCTATACAAGCTGCACAATGACTACTCTAAGGTATATCCAAGTTTCATTTCTATTGTATTGTCCCTTGAGAACATATAATAAAGTGGTTGCTGAAATGTGAGGGGTGCACTAACGTCTGAGATACTCACTCTCTCTCACTCATCGTCTATACCGCTTTATCCTGTATTCAGGGTCGCGGGGAGCATGGAGCTTATCCCAGGAGGCTTGGGGCACGAGGCAGGAACAATCCATGTTTGTGAGACACTAGTATATGACTAATAAAGGCTTAACCGTGGGGGGGGTCAGGGACAGAGAGAAACTAAAACGCCTGAAATAAGTTCTTTATATAATACTACAACAAAAACACTGTGGCTCATGCCAGTTTTACATTTGATCATTTTGCTCAATTGACACTTTCAATCCCTTAACCGTACCATAAGACTTTGGAGTCATTAGAGACATTTATAAAGGAGGATAAAGATACAATTACCATCCCATGACTTCAAGCACTCACTTTTTTCTTCCATAGTCTGTATTAATGCACACAAAAAGCTACTAGTTGCTGGTTTTTAGGTCTATTTTAGGGATAAGGGCTACACATTTATCACTGACTTGCCCAGTAGACTATGCAAAAAATGTAAGATTTGTCCACCCCTGTAGAAATACAGCATTAAAAACAGTTTCATACTGTAAGTACAACGTATTCACATAAATCTACACATGAAATTTAGAAAGATGTTCTAGTTTTTGCCCAAGACAGCATAATGAGCAGCCAAAGCTTTATATAGTACATAATAAGCCTGGAACATAATCCTCTCTTCTTTGCTTATATAGTGTATACGCCGAGTTCACGTCATTGTGCTTCCAAAGCCGCAGAGCCCCATTAAAGCAAAGGGGGCTGCTCGAGCCTTGAGAGGATTAAGGCAGATGTAGCACCCTAGCACGTCCTTGGGGTAATGGAGACAGGTGCTTTTAATGTCTGTTAATCCGGTTTAGCCATTCAGGGACTGGCTACCATGTGTTCTCCTCAACTCTCTCCAAGTGTATTCACCCGGACTATGGAATAATACATGGCACAAAAGCACAAAGGGAACAAACCAGAGATAACATTTGGTTATTTACTGATGCTGCAGTGCAGCTTTTGTGATGGAAATAAATCAGATTTGCTGTCCGAGAAACACACAAGCGGGAATTGACTGAATTAATCTGCAAAAAAATTGGCTAGGAGCCTGTTTGGATGATGATGCTGAGAGCCAAGTGACATGGCAGCAGAACGGGAAAACAGGGAAAGCTGGGATGAGGCCTTGAGGTCACACCACTAGATGGCAGTCAAAGCCACAGGAAATGGGTGCAGGACCCGCTTAATGTCTGTGTGTGTGAGGAAGTTAAAACCCTAACTGGCCCACAGAGGGCAAAATGAGACAAAGTTAAATTCAAAATAAAGAGACAGCAGGATGTAACAGATTGCACAAGCTGATAAAAACACACTGCTGATATACACCAGCGTCTGATTTGGAAAAGTTTTTTGCAAGTATGATTTAGCAAAAAAATTAATTTTTTCAAATATACAAATCAAGCATAAAGGCTGGCCTGCATGGATGATTGAACTGAGGACATGAATACAAACAGAAATAGAGGCGCACAGACTGCAGCGTCTAACGCTTAAATGAGAGCAGCATTTGGGCTCGGATTCATAAATATGACTCCCGGCAGGATGATAAACAGACCTCGTCTCCAGCTGGCCAACGGACATCTGCTACTGCAGTCACCGCTGCTGTCACGACCCCGGACTGGACCGAGACGAATCAGCTGTTTTGTGATGGATATGTTTCTACCCAAATGAGTTGCAAATTTTATGCCGTTTTCAGAAACGTCAGCAAACGGAAATGCAAATCATAGCGTGTTTTATTTCCCTGAATATTCTCAGTAACCATAGAAAGAACAGAAAACACTCATGTCAGCATTCATACTGTAGGTGCTTTAATTCCGGTCACTTCTCAAATATTTCATCGAATCGTACAGTATTTTGTAATGTAGGCTATTCCTGGAACATTTCCATAATGTCATTACCCTGCACCACTAAAAAAACCTGACTATGGAGCCATTACATCTGGTCCTGATCTGGCTTATTAGGGTTGTGGTTGTATTTACAGTTCTCGTATGCATTAGTACCCTGCTGTGTTTATAGTGTAATTCGGGTTTATTGCTATAAAACATTATTTGCACTATACATATACTATCCCCTGTGATAAACGTTAATTAGCCGTGTTTACAGTATATCGAATACTTACTGAAATGAGGGGGGTCTCGAGTCTCCGATGCCTCCTGTTCGCTCCAGCGGGGGCGGCAGCTCGGCGTGACTCTCTGGGCATTGAGATCCGCCATCTGAGTGTGTGCTTTCAGTCAGCACCAACTACAGCCAAACACACACACAGAAAAAACAAAGATCTCAGGAAGAGCCTCTCCACAGCGACTAGCGGTCTTGCATAAATAAGCAATGCAGGAAGAGGGACTACAACAGAATGCATTTAGTGCGCTGGGAAAAAGCGTGGAGCCTGAAGGATTATGCAAACTGGCCTGCAGACACAGGGGCTGTTATGCGCCTTCGTAAGCTAAATGTCCAGCTAAGACCATCGCACACGGTCAAATCCATGAGAAGACATTACAATAAAAGACTTCGAAAATACAAAACGCATCAGCACTTCTACTAGTTACAGTGATGTATGTTTTTGTTCATATATATAATTTCATGTATTGAATTCTCCAATGTAATGACTCACATCCCTCTATCATCCATCTAAAAATCTCTAGTTTTACCTCTAGAAAACATCTAGTCCAACTAGGGACCGTGAAGGTTAATGGTGACCATTGTACTTATTCCCATTTTAGTACAACGGTGGTAGAACCTCCGGTCAACATTCACTCTAAATGGGAACACCAATTAGCCTAATCTTTGGACCGTGGGAGGAAACCGGAGGACCCAGGGGAAACCCAACAAGCATGGGCAGAACATGCATTCTTCATGCACACAGACCTGATGTGGGAATCAAACCCAGGACCTGGAGATGCAAGACGACAGTGCTAACTGTCTATCCACTACACCACCGTGCCGCCTAATGACTCACTAATATGTAAATAATAGTAATGTTTCATTCTTCTGAAATACTATGTTTGTTGTACCTTTTTTTATCTGATCCACTGGTGTGAACATTATCACTGACAACACAAATCTCCCACGGTACAAAGATTAAAGCACACAATAATTTAGCAACAGAGTGTGGCAATGATGCTGAAGTAAAAGAGGTAAGTGAAAGGAAAAACAAAAGCTGCCTGAACTAATAGGAGGCTGAAGAGGACCTCTTCAACAATATAATATATCGATACAGGATAAGTAAAAGCAGCATATAAATTATACAGATGTGCTGTGTCTGCACGAGAAGCATCTATAAATAATACCTCCTTTATTCATCTTGTAAACTTCTTTTCTGCAAGTTGGGCTTCATAATTATTATTGTAATATTATTATTTGTCTACATGATCATGATATCTATTCTACAAGTACATCGATACTAGAAAGACAAAATGCATACGTTACTTTCTGATTGAAGATATTTCTCCAGTTTTACTTTTTGTTGTTGTTGTTGTAGAACAATACACAAATCATAACCCGTTTTTAATTTTAATTCGTAACGGTATTTTTAAGAAAGATTTGCATGCGCTTGGGGCCTTGTCATGCAACTTCATGAGCGAGCTTCACCCATGAGGCATTCCTTAAGGTTGCTAAATAGGTTAAGCTGTGAGCACCTTAAACAGTACTTTTGTCTGAAAATAAATAAATAAATAAATAAATACAGTACAAAAAAAAAAGAAAAATTTAAAACAATATAAGAAGTTTGGTTTACAATGCATCATCAGCCTTCTGCTACCAGTGCAAATAAATTTAATTACAGTGTCTCATCACAGAAGTCTGCCTTCTGGGGAAATTGCATTGACAGGAATAACATTCCTAACATTCTTCAAAATTCCATTGAATGCATTTAATTCATAAAACTGAGCCGGCCCTCATAAAGGGCTAACACTTAATTCTAAGTGTTAGCCCTTTTTTTTGTTTGTTTGATGTGTTGCATTTGCTACAGTATGTAATGTGGCCTGTGCAAGTCACATTTAGCAAAATTTTGTAGAAAAGATTCTAAAATAAGTGTAGATTGTGTAAATGTTTTTTACTTATCAAACTCAAACTTATCAGGTTGAGTTTGAAAATGGTGTTTATTGCGTTTTGCAGTGAAACACATCATGATGTTCAATGTAACAGTAGAAGTTCATCACAATCTTTCCAGCGACGGAATGTGTAGCCCATAATATTATTAAGATGGCAGACCAGCATCTCTATAGCATCTCTATTGATGATAGCTCACTGTGTAAAACTAGTGCCAAATGAATACGACTTGATGTCCAAATCGGATCAGTATGGGTTATCACCTAATACTCAAAAAACTCAATTAGTTTAAATAGTCATGAGGGTGTATTTACTGTTACTGTGTGACACAACATAATTTTTGGCTTTGTCATTAATTTAGTGACTCACACACCAATTAAAAAAATAAATAAATAATGCACACACAGCAGGATCTCTCTTCTCAGACAAAAATCTATTACATTTAAAATATATTATTTTGGCCTTGCATAGCTTGTGCATTGATATTATGTTGATTTTACTAACATAAATTAAGTTTGTAAATGTACTTAATTGTATTGAATGTGTTTAACAAGTTTTTAACACAATTTCCCAACATTTTTCCGTTCAACTTGTACATTTTGCTTAAGTGGAAATTCTGCCTTTTATGTAAAAATGTTGATACATTAATATATTTGTTTATGGTAATTGCTAATATCTATTATACTGATTTAACCTCATAATCGCTGGTGTATTACTGAATTTTTAAAGCTGTGTGTATGATCTAATAACTACAGTAAGAGAGTGTATATGTAGCCACATTAAGAAATTAAATTTTTTATTGTTTTAAAATAAAAAGACTGAAGAAGTTTTTTTTTTTTTTTTACTTTTTGAACTTGTAGGAACCTGCCAACAGGTCCAGGTCACATTCCTTACTCTTAAACTAAACTACACACCTTTTTGATTGGTTTCACTGTAATTAGATAATACACACAATAGAAACAACTGAGCCGTAAGCTTTGGAACGAGTAACTGAGTAACACACCAGGGCGAAATGAATTTAATCACCTAATAAGGATTTGAATAGGTTTTAATTTTAGCCTTTGTTTTAAAACAGATTATTGATCTTTAAGAAGTGATGCAGTAAAACAGTAAATAAACAATGATGTCATTGAAAGCGTACAGCATGTGGCTCGGTTAGAAACTGAGCCGGACATATTACTATTACTATTTTCAAAGGGTTGTGTCATGAAGGTCCACATGCCGAAGTAGCTCTCTTCACCGCGTGTTCCGCTTTGCGGCAAACTTTATAGTGTGTTACAGTACATGGGTCAAGTGCATCCGTGTGAGTGTGATAATGATGGATAATGATGCAGGTCAACAGTGTAATGTTACACTGTGCTATATGCAGCTCATACGTCTGTCGCAGGGCAACTGTCTCACTTACCCAGGACACCACTCTTCCATTGAAGCAGGGCAGCTTGGCGTTATCGTCAGATATCTCTTCTTTGACCACCCTGTGGAGGACACACACAAACACACGCACACGTTACATACACGGAGCAGTTTGAGAAGTCTGAGCTCATGCTCTCTCGCATCTATTTGCAAAAGATGAAGCATACCCAAAGCATGTCATGCCCAATCTGGAATTCTTCCATTTGGAGCCTAACTGCTATCAACGCATCATGGGAATGCTGGATGGCCGTCTTGACCAAGCCACTCCATTATGCAGTCAGACTTCAGTACTACTTAAGGCATCTTTCAGTATACATACAGTAGCTATAACTCCAGCTGCTGATGGCCACACATGTATTACAAAAAACAGTCAGATTATGCAAGACAGAATATGTGTGTGTGAGTGTTTAGCGAGGGTGTCGGGGCGCGGGATAGGTTATTATTAGGATGATCAAGTATGTTAGCATGGGTGCTTTCGGTGTTCCTCCCAGGCTGTAAATTCCCAACAGAAATACCCTGCAGTTAGCCTTTAACCCTCTGTGACATGGTTCAGTGCTCACGCACCTGCTAGTCTCACATCACATCAGATCCACGCACACGCGCACACACACACAAAGTGCAGAGTATATAATAAAATCCATATGCCACGTCATGAAAAATTCCCTCCGCATATTGACATTACCTGCTGTTTCCTCTGAGCTTGTGCAGAACTTCCAGGTCATGTGACCTAGGAATCAGATAATGAATTTCACATTGGGGTGACTTATGAATAAAGCTACGGCTCGCTCCAGTGCTCTACAGCCAACAGAGGAAACTCAGCAGGAACTTGTCAAAGCTAGGAAGTGGATGCGTCCTCTCTCTAGCTATTTTGGGGCAAAAAATAAATTAAATAAAAATAAACCTGATAATAAAAAAAATAAATGGAACAGAAATAAGCTTTTCCTTGATTGAGCATAAAAAAAGAATGCCTTTATAAAACTAACAGCGAAATTATCCACGCAGAATATTTTTAAATCAAATTGATATTTTCACACTAAATCATCTGCTTTGAAAGCTAAAGAGGCACTGGTGTCATTGCACATACAGGTAATATAATGCACATGAAGGTAATTCATTTAAAACCTTTTCTTCAGGCCCCCGCAGTGACATGCGGCTCTGTGCTGCACACTGCATGCATGTGCTATATGGAGAAGCGGCTCTATAAATAAATCAGAAATGCGTGCACACCCCCTGTTAACTGAGAAAAAGAAGTAAATGCCTTCCTCGACCAGTGGCAAAACTTTTCTCCTTGTCTAGATCCGAGTCTTTTTATGCAAGTTATGGATTTAACCCGGTTTTAAACCTGGCAACCCTACCAGCAACCTTAGGTAGTCACACTTACTGTAATGTGATTAAAACCCTCCGAAATATGTAACAGTAGGTGAAAATAATAAGAATAATAATCAACATGTTGATTAATCAGGGGAATCAATGACCGAGCAGGAAACCTAATGTTAACTTGTAATGTAAACCGTGTCATAACGTTTCCGACCAAAACACTTTTTTTCCAATTTTTTTTTAAAATTGGAAATATGTTAAATATACACAATGCTGCAAATATATCCTCCAAACTACAGAATATCAGTAGATGTCACAGCACTCATGCTGCTTAACTCGCACAACATCCATTTTGCATAATGTCCAGCTTCACGGAACGGATCTCAGACAATACGCGGTGCAGACTTGGACATCCTGTACATGCTCAAACTGCTGATGGAAGTTTTGTTTTCTTTCGCTGGTTTCCTGATTTAATGGTTTTGTAAATTATAGCTGTCTGGTATTTCTGGAGAAGTTATTTTTATGGTGAATATTATTTAATAAAGTAATGTACAGTACTATGCACTTTATATGCAAAAGTCCTAATTTCTTCATATTATATTAAAATAATGTGGGATAAATTAGTGGAATTGAAACAAATGACGTAAAAGTTTGTTTATGTAACAACCTCAGCAGCAACCTCATTTCCCTTCTCTTTACCAGTATACTAATCACCAGCCTGATCATCTGTCAGATGTCAGATAATTTTTTTATTCTTGATTGATTCTTAGGTCACTGTGTGGTTTAAACAAAAAACAATAATCTGAAACTGGTCAGGTACAGGGACTGAGATTTTCCTTCAGGACGCCTGGAGAACTATTCCTCAAGATTACATTAAAAATACAAGGAAAGTCTGGATCTTTGGATAAAAAAATATGAAGAAATGAGGGGTGGCTCAAGACTTTTGCACACTGAGCTTACAGTACTAGCCTCAGCAGCGAGATCCCCCAGTGGAGCAGTTTTCAAGGTATCGACTTAGTTGGGAAAAAGAAAAACCAGGATCAGCAGAAAAAGATTTTCCAGGACATATTTTAGTTGGGAAATATAAATAAATATTAGTTTTAAGTTGTATTTGCAACACTGCACATGGTTGTTCATTAGCCCAATGTTACATAGCCAACATTGTTCCAATGTTATTATATCAAAGTAATTCGCACTTTAAAAAAATAAAAATAACCTAATACCATTGGTGATCCAACATTTGTAACGTTGCCAAATAAACGGTTCCACAATGTTTTGACAACCAAAAACTGTGGAATCACTGTCCGATCTCCAGGCAGGGGTCAGAGAACATGCATAACATGACATGACATAACACAAGGGTAATCAATAGGCAAAAGGGAAAAATAATGACAAGTCAAAACCAGGAAACCTAACTAGAATTCTAAAAAATGGAAAATAACCTAAAAAATGGCAAAAAGAATTTTAAAAAAGCAACAAAAACGAAAGAAGAACACAGTTCAGAAACGTACGCAAAGACACGTCAAAACCAGAAAGCCTACCCACAATTCAAAAAAATACTAAATAACCTAAAAAAATGGCAAAAAGAATAATAAAAAAAAAGAAGAAGAAGCACACAGCTCAGAAACGTACACAAGGACACAGGAGGGTGTGAGGAGCTGAAATAATCAGGAACTAAACAGGAAACAGGTGGGAACATCAAGACACAATAGGGAAAAAAAACAGATGACAAGACGGGGTGGGGACGAGAATTAAATCGCGCGAAACCCACATGTAGGTTCAAACAAACAAGCACCGTGGAAGGAGATCAAAACAAAAGATTACTTCTGTCACACACGCACACACACACACAGACACACCCACACAAACACACCCACACACATACACCCACAGAGTGAAATTATGATATTAATATTCGATTACATCTTGGTGTGCAAGTTTCCAAACTGAACTCCAAACTAGCGTGTCGTTTGTTCTGAGACGTCCCTCTGCCAGCGATTGGTCATAAGATCACATGTAGGCTTGCATCATTGCACCGAGTGACAGTTTTATTTCCGGATAGGTTGTCTGCATGACAGACGGTATAGGGGTTTGAATGTGGTTGCCAAAGCAGCAGAATGAACACGTCTGAGGGAAAAAAATCAAATATGTAATCTCTTCCACCATCTTTTATCATGTAGCTCTTAAATGTGTCAATTTCACCACCTGTTCTGTTTAGCTGTTCAGCTGGACACGACTGATATGCCCACTTTAAAGAGTTAAAAAAATATTTTTTCTATATTAATATACACCTTAAAATATGAGGAAATGACTATTATTGCACAATGAACTATAATATTTAAAACAGATTTTATAAGGTAGTTTAACCTAGCAATCTTAGACAAAAAAAACTTTGCATATGTCTGTTTTTTTATTTTATTTTATGACAGGCTTTAAGCCGGAGCTGTTGATGACAAGGTCAGTTTGCTGTTTAAGACTCTTTATGGCTATATTCAGATTTTTTGCTAAAAGTATTCGCGTGCCTGACTTCACATGCGTATGAACTTGAGTAACATCCAATTCTTAATCCACAGTGTTTAATATGATGTTGACCCACCCTTTGCAGTTATAACCGCTTCAACTCTTCTGGGGAAGCTTTCCACAAGTTTTAGGAGTGTCTTTATGGGAATTTCTGACTATATTTCCAGAAGTTCATTTCTGAGGTCAGACAATGATTCAGCCCAATTCTTCCCAATGGTGTTCTATCGGGTTGAGGTGCAGGACAGTTGAGTTCTTTCACACCAAAATCACTTATCCATGTCTTCATGGACCCTGCTTTGTGCAATGGTGCGCAGTCTTTTATCAGGATTATATGAAGGCAGGCGAGCGAATACTTTTGGCAGTATAGTGTATGTGATGCAAATCTGATAGCTCATGCTGGTGTGAACAGCCGAAACCACATTTTCAATTTTCATTTGGGACACTTTCGCTACGTTCACATTACAAGCCACATAACGTCCACCAATCCCAACCAGATTTTTAAAAGAAGTGATGCTTACGGTTGGAGAGCCACTTCTAAACATTATTAATTCTTCATT
>JAQQZT010000015.1:8270237-8282758 GCA_030068275.1 Clarias platycephalus | reverse complement strand
ATTTGTATTGTGATCGCTAACAACTTCCTTGTTATTATTTCCTCATAATAATAATAAAATAAGTTTTTCAAAAGCATCCATTTCATTTGGCTATATAGTGTGATTAAGTGTGTGTTTTTCGCGAGCTGCGGGGGCGGGGCGGAGGATCGTGATGTCTATCGGCCATCGGCGATGGACGATAGCATCGTCTATCGACCCAACCCTAGTTCGTACTGTTTAAAAACTCAAGATTTGGACTGACAGCATTATAGGAGAAAAAGCAAAAGCAAAGTCCTGTTCAGTTTTACAAAAAAAATAAAAATTCCAGTCATATCATAGCAATTTGCCAACACTAACCATGTTTATTTGTTAAAACATAACATGCTATTTTTTTATTCATTTCTAGATACTTAAAATGTGGAACATTTTGCTTGCATCAAGCAAAGAAAACAACTAAGGAAACTGCTGAAATTACTGGAACTTGTTAAAAAATTAACCAGTGATTTATTAAAACCTTTAGATAATTTAGTCAACTCTAGTCAAAATGTGGACTAGAGATCACTTAAACTCTTGGTGAAATTGCAGTGAAGAAAATTGACTGTAGAAATCAAAGGAAGTGCATGAAGCGATGCACACATCATGTATAGTGCTCAGTGTACAAGCCGCTGGAGGCGGTGTTATGATCTGGGTCAGGTCTAGGCTCAGCATCGTTATGTGGCAACAAAATGAAGTCAGCTGACGACCTGAATGTACTGAATGACCAAATTATTACATCTAAGCAATTTCTTCTTTCCTGATAGCACAGGCATACTCCAGTGAAAGTCTTACTGTGTGATGTAATCAAAGATAAAAGCTAAATTTAATATTAGTTTTTTGACCAGGTGATGGACACTAAAGTAAAATTTGAGTCTCTGACTGTTAAATCGCTGACACTTCAGACTCCTTCCAGAAATGCTAAATAAACTCTGTTTATTTATCTCCTCACAGAATACTTTGCCATATCGACAATGACACACCATTTTTTTTAATTCACTGTATATGAAGCACTCACTATACTCACGCTTGTGTGTAATTTGTTGCTATAGCAACGATAATGAGTGCATTGATCTAAATGTGTGCTTTGTCCTGTAGCCAGCACTACTATCAGAGCTGCTGTAACTGAAAATTAATCAACACCTCCTGTTGTGATATTGTGAATGTCTAATGACTAATATGACACTATTACACATGATTTGCTGCTGTATCAACAACAGATTTTTACATTTTGGTAGAACTCACACAATCATTAACGCATAACAGCATTTGTATAAAGTATAGTTTCCTCATTGTTTTACACTCATGCAAGAATTTTTTGTAAACATAATTATTTATGGCCTGATGTAAATTGAGCTAAAAATAACATGAAAAACCTGCTACTGATTGTGTTGCCATGTGACTTTGCTCTCACGAAGCACAGCATGTTTTTAACACATGTCTCCATGCCCGATGCTAAACCTATCCTAGCATTCTTATACATGTAGTTAGAGCGCAGTACAACACTACATGTTTACTTTCTACACTTTTTATTCATGTGTGTGTGTGTGTGTGTGTGTGTGTGTGTGTGTGTGTGTGTGTGTGTGTGAGTTCTAGGCTAAATCTAAACCAAGAACAGAACTTTTAATTAAGCACGCGTTGATACAAAACCAGATTTCCACCAACTGAACCAGAAAAAGTTCAAGACAATTCAATTAAAAAGCAGAAGTAGCTACAATATGAATGATATATGAAGCTTGATGCTATAGAGACTATTTCCTATACAGGTTGAACAGTGAATTTAAAGCGCTCTTATTAGGCATACATCTTTGAAAATTATTTTTGTGAATTTATGTTAGTGAGTCTGGGTTTTGTGTGTGTTTGGATTTGACTAGTCGTCCGAGGCTGCTTTACCCGACCGCACAAGGATGTTTCAATTTCAGTGACAAAAACTGTGTTGCTAAAACCTAACAAGGACATACAGTAACTCAACCTCACCGAGCAGCTACGAGGCTACAAAAGCATGCCCGTTTATTTCTGACTATGATGTTTGCACCAAGATCCCGGTCCCACGTCACATACATACTCTTATATTTATTATATTTTTCTATTTCTTATCAGGAATGTGTTCACGCTTCGACAGTTTTTGGTCTGGGTGTGAGAAGTGGCATCTGTGGGATATTTACCAATTATAGAAATACACTCATTCATTCACTTATTCATTCAGCTCCAGTAACCGTTTTGTAGTGGATTTTGTTAAATACTAGGCGGCACGAAGTGGGAATAGTTCCTGGATTGCAAGACGCCATGCACACACATTCACACTTAGGGACAATTTTAGAAAAGCCAATCAAATCCACCTACTCGCGTGTCAAATTATAGCAATGGAGTTGCAATTTTTGTACGACAAACATGCCAAACTTTCAGCTCCCACTCAAATTCAACTCCTACCTGTGACTCCAATCCAATATTCAATTATAAACTCTACAACACATACAAACACAACAAATATACACCGCCTGGACAAAAGAAAAGTCAGCACTTCAGAAGAGTCAAATTCTTGTCCTGCATCAAGTAGCAAAATCAATTAAGGAGCAGAAATCAAAGCTATGTTTAGTAGTAAAAGTAAAGGCATTACCACATGCACACTATGAGGTTGGGACTAAACAGATGTGTGTCCATGAGAAAACCACTTGGTAGCGAGACGAAATTTGCTAGGAAGAATCAAGATTGGAATTTGCAGCCTAGGGAACACAAAAAGCGAAGTACCCATCATACATGGCGCCCATTGTACAAGTCTCTGAAGGCAGTGCTATGATCTGGAGTTGCTTCAGTTGGTCAGGTCTAGACTCAGCATCAATATGTGGCAATAAAATTAAGTCAGCTGACGACCTGAAGCACAACAACCAGGTTATCACATCTATGGAGTTTTTCGTCCCTCCTGGAACTGGCAAATTCCAGGATTCAAACTGGGAAAGTCTGGTTCTGGGAATAACTTTGACACATAAATTCGTGACCACTGTCACGTAGCAATCTTAGTAGCCACAATATCCTGTGTCAACAAAGATAAAGGCTGTCAATGAAATCTTCGAGCGTGTGCCTTTTTACTGGGCAGTGTGGATGGTGTGAATGATTAGGCCTGATTTTTTCTAGTCCTATCAGAACAAAGATGCCATGTAAACATTTGATCCAGTTGTTTCTATCTTGCTGGAATAAATCTATTGTTTCTGCGCATGTTTGCCACATGTGGTGAAGTAAAGAGTTTTGTATTCTTAATGAACTGTAAAGGTCCTCCTGGACCAACCTACTGTTATGGACACTGTTGAAATCTTGTCCTTCTGCATATTTCCAGCATTTCACTTTGTGCATATAAAAAGTTCTATTCTGATTATGCACTTTGAGCATATAGTCACACTTCTAAGATCAGCGTCCATTTAAACGGTTAAGCTGAATTCTGAATTAATAAATGGCGAATGATTTTGATTAGAATAAAGAAATAGTGCCTATACAAATGCAGGTGATTAAAGCTGATCCAAATATTTATTCCTAATGTGATATTATGACTACTGGTTCTCCGTCTACGCTCCGGCTTGTCACGTTTTGAAATCATAATCTACCTTTTAATTGACAGAATAGCATGGCTTCATGTTGCACCTGCACTGACAAAACAGCAAACGTCTCAGCATTGCTGTTATTCAGGCTGCTGTGTCTGTGTTTCGGGAAAAATATTTATTGCAATTTCTCCTCATTACTTGATCATCTCACCTAAAATGCCTGATTACATACAGTATCCCACAGCCTCGACCGGCAGCCGTGCAGCACATCCTTCAGTCATGCTGCTTCATACACACCACAAGTATGAGCGTCAAACACCATCTCGCCATCCTCACTAATGCGATGAAACCAGGTTCATGCAGAAACATTTCCATGGATTTACACTTCATCACTGATGGCAGTTTCTTCATTTAAAAACGATATCAAAAGGCAAACACTTATGAGTAAGTTTAAGATTTCACCCGAGAGAACCAGCTCAAAAAATCGACTCGATCATGAACGATCCTCGCTAGCTCTTTCGTCGAGGAATCTGTATGTGCCACTCGCTGAAGGTTAAGTCTTAAAAGGTGCAGCTGTTTTTTTTTTTTCCTTTTCAAAATGCCAACAAGAAAAATGGCCTCTCTAACATCACTCACTCTCACTGACTCATCTTCTATACCGCTTAATCCTGTATTCAGGGTTGCGGGGGCCTGGAGCCTATCCCAGGAGGCTTCGGGCATGAGGAAGGGTACACCCTGGACAGGGTGCCAATCCATCGCAGGGCACACACATGTACACACACTCACACGCCCATTCACACACTATGGGCAGTTTGAGAAAAACCAATCAACCTAACCTACATGTCTTTGGACTGTGGGAGGAAACCGGGGTACCCGGAGGAAACCTACTAAGCACGGGGAGAACATGCAGATTCTATGCACACAGAGGTGGGAATCGAGCCTGGCCGGGAATCGATAATCGAACCCGGACCCTGGAGCTGCAAGGCGACAGTGCTAATTGTAAGATTTAAATCAATTCAATTCAACATAAATTAATTCCTACATTTGTACAACCTGGGGGATATGATAATATTATACTGCCGTATATAAATAGAAAAATCACTCTCTGTATATTGGACAAATAATCCATTGTTATTTTTTTTTAAATAATTTTGTATATTTTATATATACTATTCTGTAGTTACTGCATATACACATTGTATAGCCATGATACATACTATTACAATATTTACTGTATTTACTGTATGTATATATACAGTATATACAGTATATTCTGTATATACACACAAATATATAAAACTCTTTTATTTAACCTGCATCTCATTATTTGCACAATGAAAATATTTGCACTGATGTATATACAATACTATTTGCACTCCGGGTGGATAATAAACTGCACTTCATTGCTGAGCACCTGTACTATGCACTGACAATAAAGTTGTACCTACCTTCCTAAAAATCAGCAATAATACAGGATCAAAAATCTCGGTAAGAAGCCATTGATTGGTTTGGCCAACATATTTTCGTAAAGATGTTTAATTTGGTTATGCATAAAATGAAAATAAAACCCTTATTTATATATCCGTGTTCATTAAATTACGTTCCACTATTACAAGCAAACTGAATATCTATAACACGTGTTGCACATCATTAGAAACATAATTAAGTGACTATTTTCTGCTCCGTTACTGTAGGTATTCATTTAACACAGAACAAAATTGAATTTAACACCACACTAATTTGTCTAATTTGTCAAACGGGGTGTTAGGATGGCGCAGTATATGGCGGCACTAACATCTTAACAGACTCCCTACTGCTAGCTGCGAGGCTGCTACATTAATAAGACGGATTGGAACAAAGCCACTACGGGACAGCTCGGATTATATTTCATCAATGTGATATTTGCATGAAGGTGAGCTAATTAAAGCCTGGGTTAAGGTGCAAATATTGTCTCTGTGTGTGTATTTGTGTGTGCATGTGTGTTACATTAGATACAGTGTAGATTAGTGTGTAATATTGTAATAAAGCAGGTTGGATCATGTTACACCTGTGGGTCCTGGTAAAAATGACATACACAGTGGAATTGAGCTATAGGTGTGATACAGACAGGCACCTGAAGTGAACAAGGGTCACGTGACTTCCAGGTTCTAGCCTATGAAAAATATATATATAAAGCACAAAGGCTCAGGGTAGAAATGACAATGAAAGGTTTAAGGTAAGAGAGGAGAGTTAGGGCTGAACAGTTGAGGTGTAAGGAGTACAAAGGAAACGCACGTGAGAGAGCAGGTTTAATTAGGAATAGGACACAGCCACCATATTTGTGGCAACTTGAAGTGTGACTGGAATGACAAAATGAGCTCTGTGTGTGTGTGTGTGTGAGCGAGCGTCTGTGCGTGTGTTGCGGTCCATGTGGCCACAAAACATTAAATACAGGCTTAACGTGTTTTAAAACAGCTGTCAACATCTGGCTTAGGCTTATGGAAGTGTCAGAGTGAATGTTTGCAGGAATTATGAAGGCGTATGGTGATCTGGGTGTGATCGTTTTGTTGTGCAAGAACTACACACGAGCTGTACAAATGCACACACACACACACACACACACTCACCCGAAATCCTGGTCCATGGACTTGAAGAAGAATTTGTAGCTATTGACGGGCCGATTGCTGAGCACATTTTTGAAGTCTGCGAGCGTGACTTTGTCGGGAGAAACGGCGAGTTTGACTAAATAAGGAGTCTCCTCCTCATCGATGTGATAGATGATCTTAGTCTCCGCCATGAGCGCGCGCGCCTGCGACACTAATCATTGACAGGCTCGCGGCTGCGAAAAAAAAAAAAAAAAAAAGAAACCCGAAAACCGAAACAGAAAAGCGTTACGGCTCGAGACGACGCCTAATAATAATTCATCTAAAAACCATATGCATCAGGAACTACTCGGCGGGATCATGGCGACATGTCGCGGTCTCGCGGATCACGTCGGAAAGCAAATAAGCTCGCCGCTCTCGCGCTGGTCGCGCGCAGACATACTCGAGTGCGCTGCGCCGTCCGGCGTCACGGCGTCAGTGTGGCTCGCGCGATACGGCGGGCGCGCGGTCAAACAGGAAGGGCCGCTGCTTAGCACCGCGCGGCCGCGTCCCAATTCAGTCCGTGCACTACTACTACTACTACTACTTCCCTCTTGCCCTACTAAATACGACGTCAAAACGCAACGCCGTCAAGGGTTACCATAGTTACCATAGGTGGCGTTTTGATTTTGACATCCTACTTAGTAGGGGAGTAGTGTGCGGTTTTGGACGCAGCCACGTTCTAGCGTAAGGCGACTTTATAAATAAAAAGAAGGGCCATTCTGCCCTCTAGTGGTGGCGTAAACGCATCACAAGTTGGCTTTGTCTGGTTTTTGTCCATTTCATAATCAGGGGATTTTCCACAACAGCGATCGTGAAAGATCTTTTTTCCCCCACTGTCTGAACTCTGGAACAGTGCAAGAACTGGAAAAAATTCTCCATAACCACATACACTTTCCGCACATTGCACAGTGAATTAAGGGATTATGGTTACATTTTGAATTTTTGGAAAGCATGTGCTTCTGAACTCTGTGACATTTGTATGTATTTGGATTTTTTTTTTTAAATATCTCTAACAAAATGTCTGGATTACAGTAATAAAACATTTCTTTATAAATGCCATATATGCAGCTGTGTATCAAACTTAAGAAGACTGCAAGGTCTTCCATCCAAGGTGCAATCCATCCACATGTACATAATGTGTAGAAAAAAAGAAATGCTGATTACGATTCTCCAGTAATAGCTTCCTTTTGTCATTATTATGATTATGAATAATCTGGGTCAAAAATAAGTCAGATAAAAAAATAATAACATGGATATTAAATCCTATGTTTTTGTTTTATTAGTTCAGATTACTTTTACATAAATATTATGAATATAAATGTTTAATCATGAATATTTAATGGTAATTTTAAACTTTATTACCAAAATAAAAAAATTAAGCTAACTTTATTTATTATAATAGATCTCTCATGGCTCACCCTTTCACACTTTGGGAAACTCACTCATCATCTATACTGCTTTATCATGTATCATGTCTTTGGACTGTGGGAGAAAACCGGAGTGCCTGGAGGAAACCCACCGAACATGGGGAGAACATGCTAATTCCATGTACACAGACCCGAGGTGTGAACAGAACCCTGACCCTGGAGGTGCAAGGTGTCAGTGCTAACCACTACGCCACTGTGCCCCCTTTTTGGGAAGCACTGCCATAAAGAATTGTAGTGAATAGCAGCCAGGTTATCTTTCCGAAACATTACCTATACAGTTAATTGTGCACTACCTATGGTAATCACCTAAAATTATATTTAAAAAATATATTGCATTTTTAGCAAAAATAAAAAAATATTCCTCCCAAGGGGCTCCTCAGCCAAAAAGGGCCACTGGGCAGATGCTCAGGCAACTTTAGCTCTGCAATTCTGTGCATACACGTGCTGAGGCCTGAAACCCACCAAGCACAGGAAGCAAATGCAAATCTACACACACACACTGGAGGTGAGATTGGAACTCCTCAACCATGGAGGTGTGAGGAAACAGTGCTAACCACTAAACCACCATAACAATTCATCTTACAGCGTAGTTTATTACAATGTAATTATTCGTTTATATTATATCCTAAATTGAATGGGTCTGTATTATGTAACTTTACAGTTTCCCTTCATTGGAACTAAGAGGCTCAAACCTGTTTCAGCAATGACAATGGCCCTGTGCACAATACCAGCTCTATGAAGACACTTTATAAAGCTTGATTAAAGATAGTTCGTGTTAATAATATTTTACTCTTTGGTCATAAAACTAAATCAATTCCATGCAGAAATGTATAAGACAACTATAGCTCATTGCACACTTTCCAAAGTCTGAATGAGGCCTTGTGAATTGAGCAGAGACACCATGTGGCCACTGGGCCTCTTATATACAGTATAGGCTTAATTGACATAACATTTGTATTATTATTATTATTATTATTATTATTATTATTATTATTATTTAAGCCATAAGCTTATTTGATATGACCCAGTTCTACAATGGTGGATAATCATATAGGCGTATTTTACATTTGGTTTTCGTAGATTTCCTGGCCACTTTATTAGGAACACCCTTGTTTGTTCATGCAATTCTACTGTACAATCAGCTATGTGCACAGCATTATAGCAATGCATAAAATCATACAGATACCGAATGGAGAGCTTTAGTTAATCTTCACATCAATCATTACCAGAATGGGTGAAATGTGATCTCGGTGACTTTTACTGTGGTATGTTTGTTGGTGCCAAACTATGACCACTGTAGTCTCACACTTTTGGCTGACAAGAGTGGAAACTGATGAGTTCCTCTGTTGTTGTTGTCCATCCACCATGAGTTTTGGTGAGTTGTCCGTTCTGAGAAGCTTTTCTGCTTGCCATGGTTGTAAAAAAAAAAAAAAAAGTGTTTATTTGTGTTACTGTTGAATTTTTTGTCAGTTCAAACCAGTCAGGCTATTTTTCTCTGACCTCATGAACAAGGCATTTCTGCCAATAGAACTTCTGCTCAATGGATTTTTTTTTTTTGTTCCAAACATTTTGTGTAAACTCTATAGACTATTTTGCAGGACAATATCATTCTGATTATTGTACAATAATAAGTAAATATATACTTATACATATAAAAGATGTGGTGATATAGGTAGTTAACAGACATCTATTTTAATGAAGCAATAATGGAAATTTATATTTATACCCGGATACTTATATTTAATTGATTATGTAAGAAATAAAACATTGTTCCACAATATTACACATAAATCAAAATGCAAAAAATAATGCATCACTACGTAGTTAATTAAAATAATGTATTCCTTTGTAAATTGCTCTGGTATAAGTAGAATAAAACACATCAGGAACTCACTCACTCACCTACAGTATTCCACTTATGTGTATAAGGTCGTGGGGGTCCTGGAACCTATCCCAGAAGACCTAGGGCACAAGGTGGGCTACACCCTGTGCGGTGTAATCCATCGCTTCATACATGCTCATTCACACTACTGGCACACCCCTACTTTGGGGATGCCAATTAGCCTAACCCTCCCATAGTCTTTGGTCAGTGGGAGAACATTGTGAAAAAGTTATCTGTGCACTGTGGCTGCACATCTCCTTGGTCAAAGGTTTCGATTCCTGTCTCAAGTCTATTACTGGAGTTTGCATGTACTCTAATTTCTTCCCACAGTCCAAAGACATGCAGTGTAGACTAACTGCTGTTTCCAAATTTCCCAGAGTGTGTGCTTGAGATGAATTGGTAACCCTGTCCAGGTTACACCCTGCTTCGTGCCTCAAGAACCCTATACGGAGCTAGCGTTATGCGAATGAAGGAGTAACTGAAATTAATTTAAAAAGTGAAATTTTCATATATCCTAGATTCATTATATTCAAAGTGGAATGTTTTAAGCCTTTTTTTGTTTTAATTTCCAAGCCACAGACGTAAGCCATAGAAGTTTCCAGCTAAAAGGGCTGATTGTTCGCAGAATGCTGTATCAAAGCATACTGAACAAAAGCATAATAAGAAGATAGTCAAGCAATGCTGATTCAGGATTTTGAAGTATTACTTGGAATAAGGGGGAAAAAACTGGACTATTGCTCAGTGGTCCAAAGCCCTCTTATCAGATGCAAGTAAATTTTTAATTTTATTTGGAAATCAGTTCCCTGAGTGTGGAGGAAGAGAGGAGAGGCACAGTGTTTGAAGTCCAGTGTAAAGTTTTCACAGTCTGTGATGATTTGTGGTGCCATGTCATCTGCTAGTGTTGAGCTACTATGGGTTATCAAGTCCAAAGTCAACATAGTCGTCTAAAAGGAGGTTTTAGAGCATTTCAAGCTTCCATCTTTATGGAGATGACGGTTTCCTTTTCCAGCCGGACTAAGAACCTCCCCACAGTGCTAAAACTGCAAAAAAGAAAATAGTTTGCTGAGCATGATATTACTGAACTTGATTAATCAGCCACCTGACCTGCCCCCCATAGAGGATCTATGCGTTATTATCAAGATGAAGGTGAGAAACACCTGACCCAACAATACAGACAAGGTAAAGGCTGCTATTAAAGCAACCTGGTCTTCGTTAAGGCCTCAGTGATGCTGCAGGCTGATCGACTCCATACCTTACAAAATTGGTCACGTAATTGATGCTAAAGCAGATCCGACCAGGTGTTGAGTACATAAATATTTCGTAACATAATATTTCAGAAATTTGGCATTATAAATCCTTTTTTGATCTCTTGAGCTGTAACGTATTCTTATGAAAATTAAACCATAAATGCTTGAAATATTTCGCTTGTAATAAATTTAGAGTATGTTAAAATGTAACTTACAAAGTTAAAGTCAATTACAAAAAAACGTGACACTGACCATGATATTTAAAAAACATTTTAAACAAAGTGTATATGAAATACACACCTTAAAGGCTTACTGTATCTTTGTTTATTTAACTGCATTTCTATTACCAGCTAATTCAATTAATTTTATTAAATAAATGTACTGAAACCGGACCTGTGTGAAACAGGAGAGGTTTAATGTCTGTGATGTTTAAACAGCAGGGAGCAGCACTGACACACAATGCTCTCTACACACAGTCAGACAAGTTTTTATAAAAAAAAGTTTTTTTTACACAGTCAGACAAATGTTTTCAGGAAATGACATAAAATACCATCACAGCACCCTGAATCAGAAAAGGGAAAATCTAATATTACTGCTCTGTGAATAGAGAAAGAATGATTAAAGTAAAATAATTTTTGATTGTTACTTAACATATTACATTTTTTATTGTGTTGACAAACTTACCGCAGGAATCCATTTAATTAAAATAAAATTCAGACATCATTTGTAATAATTATTTCAACATTTAAACATTAATGTTATTTTTAATATTGTGCATAATAATATTCAGTTTTTTTGTTTGTTTGTTTTTAAGTGAGCAATCAAACTGGCTAGTATCTAAAAAATAAATGTAATCACATTGATGGGGGAAAAAATCATGGTAATAATTGACAGTTAATGTTTTGTAGTTGTTATTAATGGTGGTGATGGTTGTGGTTGTTGTTTGGTATATGGTTCCTGTAACAACATAAAGCATCCCAATGGTTTAACCATGACTGATTCTCTAAATGGCATTCATCTCTGATCATTTTCTATTCTAAATGTGAGCTTATTCCTATTTTTTCAAACATACAGTACTGTGGAAAAGTCTTGAGCCAACCATTTCTTCATATTTTGCTTCCAGAAAGAAGCAAATTTAATTTCATTTAAATTAATATGAAGAAATGAGGAGGTGTCTCAGTGGTTAGCACCTCCAGGGTCGAGGGTTCGATTCCGGCCTCAAGTTTTTGTGTGTGTAGTTTGCGTATTCTCCCTGTGCTTGGTGGGTTTCCTTCTGGTACTCCAGTTTCCTCCCACTGACCAAAGACTATGGGAGGATTAGGCCTTCTCAAATTGCCTGTAGCGTGTGTGCCCTGCAATAGATTTACACCCGGTCCAGTGTGTACCCCAACTTGTGTCCAAAGTTTCCTGGGATAGGCTCCAGGCTTCCTGGGACCCTTTAACATTTAACATTTGAGCCTTTTACTACAACATTTATTGAAGAAACATCTCTATCAGGATATTTCATTGCAATAAGAATTTGTCTTAGTAAAGGTCAGCCTCTTTAGACAATCTCATACTGTAGACACCTGCTTCAGTATGCACATTCAACCATTCAACCATTTATTAGAAATTGACAATGTGACCAGAAAAAGAAGACATGCTTACAACCCAAATATTTATTAATTCTGGTACAGTTAAACCTGGGATTGTGAGCATAATTCATTCCGGAAGCATGCTTGTACAAACCAGATTCCAAAAAAGTTGGGACACTAAACAAATTGTGAATAAAAACTGAATGCAATGATGTGGAGATG
>JAQQZT010000015.1:8252671-8270137 GCA_030068275.1 Clarias platycephalus | reverse complement strand
CTCCACATCATTGCATTCAGTTTTTATTCACAATTTGTTTAGTGTCCCAACTTTTTTGGAATCCGGTTTGTATATCAAAGCACTCAAATATCAAAGCGAGCGCTGAGACCGGGGGGAGGAGAGGGGCGCTACTGTGTAGGACGACTTTCACACACGCGCACGCACGCACACACACAGACGCACACCAGTTTACCAATAGATACTTTCACTCACACAAGCGCACGCGCACACAGACACATGGACACACACAACAGCTTGCGGACAAAGCCAGAGAGAGGACAGGAAGGGGGCTACTGTGTTGGATGACTTTCACACACACACACACACACACAAACACAAAAAAATGCTTTACACACACATGTGGTTACAATATTATAGTAAACAGTATATGTGTGCACGGATGTTGACTATAAGAGTGACGCACGTGCACTGAGACCGAGCATGGGAGATGATTACCCACAATACTGCTTGTATTTCAAGACCACGCAAATTTATTTAAAAATTTTGCTCGTCTTGCGACACTCGCAAGACCAAGGAACTCACAATCCAAGGTTCCACTGTATATTGAAAATTTAGTTAATGGGCATCACATGATATTTTTTGTTACACGTCTGTGGTGTCTTGCATAAATGGCTAATTGCAGAAACACTTCCTTGTCCATATTAATACTGTTCCTGCATTTCTGGGTCTGTCACTATACTCATAAAGGCTATATTTTACAGTCGGCAGGAAGTCCAGAAAATGAATGTCAATGACTTCCACCAGTTTTTTTTATGTCTCCTCCAACAAAGTATGCTTCCTCCTGATAAATGTAAAGAGCAGCACTACTTTAAAACAGAAAAACTTTAAACCATATTCTTGCTTATGTTTTTAAATAATCTGTGAAATCTTTTTAACTACTTTTAATTTAAATGACACCAGAATTAATGTAGTGTATTTAAAATTAAATAATTATGCAGTAACATCCTCTATGTTTTCATTTACAAAGCAATTTTACAAGCTTTAAAGTGTTCCCTCACTTCCACATAATGGGTATTTTGTGTAGTTTGATGACATAAACAGCTTAGCCAAAAAAAAAGGCTGAGTTTGGATTTAAATAAGCAAATATTTAAGAGCCTTTGATTGGATAATTACTGCACTGATTAAAATCTTTCAGTTGTCAGCAATTGTTTCCCCCCTAACTGATGCCATGAGCTGCTTCTCCTCCCTTAAACAACAATGTTGGAAGACGTTTACTATGGTTGTGCCAAATATGTTACTGTGCTTCAGATGGGTCAAATTATTGGCCTGCATCAAGGAAGAAAGCAACTAAGAAGAACTAACTAACTAAGAAATTACTGGAATTTAGAACTGTCCAACTCATTATTCAAATCTTACAGGATAGTCATGAACTGTCAAGTGGAGGAAACGTGGTTGGAAAAAATGACGAATTACTATAATCTGAGATCAATTAATGCTTGGTGAAATTGCACTGTAAAATGTTTAATAGCGAAAGTAAGAGCATTTCCACATGCACAATGAGACAAAACAGCTGTGTGGCCATAAAAAAACACTTGTTACTGAGGATAATCAAAAAAACAGGCTTTAATTTGCTAGGAAGCATAAAGATTGGACTTTGGAGCAATGGATAAAGGTCATGTGGTCTGCTGGGTCCAGTTGGACCCTATACCAGAGTGATGGGTGCATCAGGGTATGAAGAGAAGCACATAAAGCCATGCATCCATCACGCATATTGCCCGCTGTATAAACCTCTAAAGGCAGTGTTATGATCTAGGGTGTCACACACACCCGCTCCGCGACTGGCACTAGGACCCGGAAGTAGTACGGTCGCAAAACAGGAAGCATAAAAGGAGACAAGATGGCGCTTCACATCGCTCAATCATTGAGTTCGCCCATGTCGTTTCTGACGGTTCGCCAGCCTTTTCGTGAGTACTAGTGTTAACTTTCTGATTCGAGTGTGTGTTTATAGGACACGGGTTAAATTTGTGTTTTTCCCTTGCTCCCCTTCTGTGAGAGTCCTTAGACTAAATCGCGTGGTTATCCTGCCTACTTGCTTGCTTCCGTGTTTGGGTTTAGCATCCATGCTACAAAGGGCTAACCGCTAAGTGCTAAGTCTTCTGATCATCCCGGCTTAGTTCGTGATAGAATGACTGAGCCTCGAGCGGTAAACCCAGCGGATTATGCGCACCTTTGCGATGTGGTAGATCGGCACGGCGAGCTAATCAACCAGCTAAACGGAGAGCTCGCTACTCTTCGCCGGAGCGTCCAAGACGTCGCAGCCTTGCGCCGTGAGATGGTGGAGCTTCAGCAGGAGAACGCAGACCTTCGCGAGGCTGTTGCTAGCGCAGCTAATTATCTATTAAGCTATTATCGCTTTACTGGATAAATGGGATGGCACGGACAGGAGATGTAGTGTTTTTCTAACTGCTTTAGATCTGGTGTTTGAGTTTAATGCCACCAAATACTCCATCGATCGATTGCGCATTGCTCTCCTCGTCTCGCTGCTATCAGGGCAGGCAGCTGAGTGGGCCACGGCAGTCCTTCGCTCTGATTCAGATACTGCCCATTCATACAATGAGTTCACCCGTCAGTTAAAACTCACCTTTGAACATCCTGCGGGCGAGGTGGAGACTGACACAAAGCTGTACCATCTGCGGCAGGCTGGATCGTCTGTGAGTCGCTACACCGCTGACTTCCGTACTCTTGCAGTGCAGACCTCCTGGGGAGACGCCGCGCTCCGGACATCCTACTACGAGGGACTGGCTTCTAGGATTAAAGACGAGCTAGCCGGGCGAGAGCTTCCTGTAACACTGGAGGGATTGATTCAGCTCGCCCTCCGGATCAACCAGCGCCTCCTCTCTCGCCCCGAAGCCAGCCCCGAGAACCCTGCCGCCAGCACCCACCTTCGCCTACACCACTCCACGACCATCGACCACCTTCATTCCCACCACCCACGGAAACGTCGGATCTCCACCTCCTGCCGTGGTTGACACCGGAGCCGGAGAACCGAGCGTGAACGCCACTTCCGAGAGGGGCTGTGCGCCTATTGTGGGTCAGCGGCGCACCATCGAGCAATCTGTCCGTCCGGGAACCGCCCAGACCCGGTGAGGAGGGAGAGAAACTCACCGGGCCCTCTACAACTCTCCACCACTGTCACCAACATCATCCCTCATCTCACGGTTCAGGTATCCCTCCAATTTGGTCACAAATGGGTCAGAAGTACTGCGTTCATCGATTCTGGTGCCGCAGGTAATTTCACTGACTCTAACTATGCCAAAAAACTGGGGGTAAAAATCGAGGCATTAGCCCAGCCTGTTCGTATCATCTGTAGACGGTCGGCCCCTTTCATCTAGCCCCATCACCACCCAGACACAATCCATCAACCTTACCATCAATCAACATCAAGAACAAATTCAATTTCATCTAACTTCCATTTCATCACCACCCATCATCCTCGGACACCTCTGGCTTCTGCAGTCCGAGTCCGAGGCCCCCAACGTCGACACCAACGCCATCCCTCCCGCCTACCGAGACATGGCTGAGGTGTTCTATAAAAGACACGCCACCCATCTCCCGCCTCATCGCCCCTACGACCTGGCGATCGACCTTCAGCCAGACTCGGTTCCACCCCGCGGCCATCTCTACTCCCGCTCACCCACTGAGACACGGTCGATGGAGGAGTACGTGTCGAGCGCCCTCCACCAAGGTACCATCAGGCCCTCCTCTTCGCCCGCCGCCGCGGGGTTCTTTTTTGTAAAAAAAAAAGCGGTGAACTTCACCCATGTGTCGACTATCGGGGGCTAAACAACATCACCATCAAAAACCGACACCCACTGCCTCTTACCAACTCTGCCCTGGACGCCCTCTCTGGTGCCACCATTTTTACGAAGTTGGACCTTCGGAGCGCCTACAACTTGGTGCGTATCAGAGAGGTCGATGAGTGGAAGACGGCCTTCATCACCACTGGACACTACGAAAGCCTGGTTATTCCGTTTGGACTCTGCAATGCCCCCGCCGCTTTCCAATGTTTCATCAATGATGTCCTTCGGGACATGTTGGGGCGGTGGGCATTCGCATATTTGGACGATATACTCATATACTCACGAACAGTTGAAGATACTCAACATGTCAGAGCGGTCCTCAAGAGATTGCTCGCCCATCAACTGTACTGTAAGTTGGAGAAGTGCGCTTTTCACCAGCGCTCCACCACGTTCCTGGGCTTTGTCATCTCGCCCCAGGGTGTGGCCATGGACCCGCAGAAACTTGAAGCTGTGCGTCATTGGCCCCTACCCAAGACCCTCAAGCAGCTTCAACGGTTCCTCGGGTTTGCGAACTTCTATCGTCGCTTCATCAGGGACTACAGTACAGTTGCAGCGCCCCTAACTGCTCTGACATGCCCGACATATCATCATTTCACCCTCAACTCCACCGGCATCTCTGCCTTCAGGCACCTGTGTCATCGCTTCACCACTGCTCCAATCCTTCTCCATCCAGATGCCAACAAACCATTCGTTGTGGAGGTGGACGCTTCGGATGTGGGCGCAGGAGCTGTTCTCTCTCAGCGAGGTCCAGACCAGAAGCTACACCCTTCTAGCTTCTTCTCCAAAAAATTTGACCCCACTCAACAGCGATACCGGGTAGGGGACCGTGAGCTGTTGTCCATAAAGTGGGCATTGGAGGAATGCCGCCTGGGCGACTCTACGTGCCTTCAGCAGTCAGGAGCGACGTCATGTAGTGGGGCCACTCATCACCCCTCTCTGGACACCCCGGTGCTAGGCGCACCCTCCAGTTCGTCCAGCGCACCTTCTGGTGTCCCTCCATGACCCGGGACATCCACGAGTTCGTCCAGGCGTGCCCAGTGTGTGCCAGGGCGAAGACCACCAACCAACCGACACCTGGGGAGCTCCAGCCACTTTCCGGTTCCTCGCCGGCCCTGGACGCACATTGCCGTCGACTTCATCACGGGCCTGCCGACTTCAGAGGAAAAAACGACCATCATGACCATCGTGGATCGGTTCTCCAAAGCCGTGCATCTGGTGGCCCTCGCCAGACTCCCATCAGCTAAAGACACAGCCGAGCTGATATTAGAGCACGTAGCCCGTCTGCATGGGTTCCCAAAAGAACCCAGTTCACTGCCCGGTTCTGGAAGGCCTTCTGCTGTCTGATCAATTCCACCTGTAGCCTTTCTTCTGGGTCCCATCCCCAGACCAACGGTCAGATGGAGCGGACCAACCAACAACTGGAGTGCTATCTAAGATGTTTTGTCACCGATCGTCACCGCTCCTGGGCCCGCTATCTCATATGGGCTGAGTTATCTCATAACCTACATGTGTCATCCGCCACAAACCTCAGCCCATTTGAGGTATGCCATGGTTTCCAGCCTTCGACGTTCGAGCATCAAGAACCGGAGGTTGATGTACCGTCGGCCCAACAGTTGGTTCGCATGAATCAGCTGATGACCTAAATGTTTTGCATGTACTTTATTTAGTACCATAAATGCTGTTATTAATACCACAGACCTCTTTTTCAATATTGTTGACATTATATTTCACATTACACCTCAATCAGCCCTTGTCCCTCTCTCTTCTTGATGATATCAGTCATTTTAAATTATATTGTTCCTTTCCAACTCATCAAAGATAGTTTGACTCAATTGGCCCTAGTACCCTGGCCTTTGTAAATCGTTGCCTAGAAATAGGAGCTAAGCTAATGATTTAAAACATGCTGTAGTGCAGCCTCTTCTAAAAAAGGCAAATCTGGACAAACTGGTCCTTTTCAGTCAGCCTTGGAGGACTTTCTTCTTCCTCTGTTCTTCTGACCTGTGGGGATCCACAAGGGTCTATTCTTGGTTCGTTTTCTTTTCTCTACATACACTTCTGCTAGGATAAACAAGTATTTTCTTTTGATCCCACTGCTTTGCTGATGACACACAACCTCTGAAGGGATACTGTATTAAATCTTTTCTGGCCTGTATGAAGGTTATTAAAGCATGGATATTCTTGAATTTTCTAAATCTAAATTAATATAAAACAGAGATTGTGTGTTTTGGATCTGTTGATTCCCATGGTTCCATAAATAATGACTTAGTTCCATTAGCACCCTGTTATAAACCATGTGTTAGGAACCTCAGTGTGATTTTTTACAGTGAGTTTTAATTTAAGAAACAGATCTGGATAAAATCTGGCTTTAACCAGCTGGGAGTTTTTGGCAAAGGTCAAACCTTTTTTTTTTTTTCATCTTTTACCCACTGTGAGAAAGTGGTCCATGCTTTTATTTCCTATTGTCTAAATCAATGGATCTTAACTCTGGTCATGGAAGACTGCATGTTTTCGTGCTTTCTCAGCTCCCAGCACACCTGATTTAATTAGTCACCTAATTAACAGCCTTTTCTTAAATTAAGTGGGTGTATAAGAGCAGGGGAAACACTAAAATATGTAGGTCAGTGGTCCTCCAGGAATAAGGTTGAGACCCACTGGTCTAGATTACTGTAACGCATTATAGATTGGAATCTGCCAGTCCTCCCACTCTCTTCTCCAGCTGGTCTAAAATGCTGCATCTAAGCTGTTGACATAAGCATGATCACATGATCAGAATCTTTTCATGTCTCTTCCCTGGCTCCCAGTTTGTTACGGAATTGATTTTTAGATTTTACTTTTTGTTTTTAAGTCCTTAAAAACCTTGTATCTCTCTGAGCTTTTATTCTCCCATATACCCTCTAGGACACTTAGATCCTTTGACCAGAGGCTCTTGGTTGTTCTAAGGCCTACCTATTTATATTATGTCTTCATTTGTCATGTTTTAAGGTTGTCTTTTATGTATTGAATGTTTTCCTTCCTTTTAAATTGTTATTCAGTCCTTGGTGGCAGGGATATATTTTAAACTCAAAGTGTGAAAGCTTGATTCTTGGAGCATAAGGAATAATTTTTTCACATTAATTGGCCACCACAGAGTCCTGACCTTAACCCCAGTGAAAGTCTTTGTGAATGTCTCGATGGAAATGTTGCGAAAGTAATTCAGTGGCAAATGCATGCCCTGATCAAAGCAAACAAAGTGGTTCAGATATGTATAAATATATAATATGATGGGGCCAGACAGCCCAACATTTCATTTACAAGTTGTAACACTACAAAATATGGAAAGAGACATTACCATATTAAAGGCATAAAAACAAACTCAAGCAAACTTCTTCAAAAATGTATTTTATTAAATTCATTCAAGTGCCATGGTTTGTACAAAGCTTTTCATACCAGTAGAATCTGCTCTACATTCTTGTAGCCATTTCGATGCCGTTTCCTAAAAAGCACTGCATAAAAAAGCTGTAATGCCACCTAAGATCTTATGAATCAGTGTGATGTTTCTCAAAAGCCCAAAACTGAGACATAATGATCAGCGTTGTATGAGACTGTAATTGCAAACCTGGGCCATACTAAGAGAAAATTAAATGCAATGTATTAAATGCAAACTAAATACACATAACTGTGTCAAATCTGCCTAATGCGCATTTCTAGGCCTAATTATAAAAAAATAAAAAATAAAATTCTCAGTGTGTCTAGCTCATGTGGCAGAATAACAAAATTGCATAATGCCGTGCACATAAACATTAAAACTAAGTAAAGATAGACTACTGAAAGGCTTGGAAAATAGCACTAGAAATACATGGAATATTTATGCACATACATAAAGGAGACATGAGACGTTCATACCACTTACATAAGTACACAACCTCGTGGTTTATACCTCTGGAACTACAAATAGTTAACTTCCTGAGTGTTCCGAATCACACTTGCTCAGACACATTTCATTTAGTTTCAGCCAAAGCATTCAATGCTTTTCTTCTAAAAAGTACCATCAGATGAGCTCAGGTTAGCAGGGCCAAACTGCCATCAGTATCTATTTACCTTATTACCTTCATTGCATTTGTTTTTCATCTATTATAACAAATTAGAACTGGAGGAGACTATATTTATACCATATAAAATGTTGACTACTGACCTTTAAATGACACTTACACAAATTAGGTTTACCTCAAGGAAAACATTTTTGCCCAAATCACTGCAATTCATTCATTACATTAGAAACAGACATACAACAAGCATGTGGGTGTTTAGACTTGGAGAGTCTCCTTTTAACTGTAAAGCTTCATTGTGGAGCTTTTTTTCTGAATCCTGTTGAAAATGCCCTGGACCAGCCAGCAGCTTGCCGTCAGTTACTTCTTTGAAAATTTCTCCATTTCTAGCAAAGATAGAGAAACAGAATGTGAGAGAAAGAAGGAAAAGTGCACAGTTATATCCCAGCACAATATAATCACCTCTGTTGAGATCGATCTCTTTTGGGGCACAGTAGTTGTTCATCTCCACCCTCTCTTTCATTATGTTGTTCTTGTAGTCTGGAACAAAAAAGCAGTAGAAATGACCCATATTTATAGACCAACATGTAAAAAGACATCTTCTTTTTACATAATACAAATATATAGGTTATTTAGTTACTTTACCTAAAGTCCACAAATGTCTGAAACTAATTTAAATATAAGGTCATTTTTTTTCATTAGGTTTTTATTTAAATTTTTTTTTTTTTTTTTACCAAGTCGGACGTCTTGATTGAAGGTTCTCATTTCAGTAGCTTGCATTTCAATTTCCATCATGTGATTCCTGTTTAAAACATATAAATGGTACATGATTCACCGTTAACAAAAGAAGTGCTTTATTATGCAGTATATGTACAGTATTGTGCAAAAGTCTTGAGCTACCCCTCATTTCTTCATATTAACTCAAATTTCATTATGCTGTTATGTAACAACCAGTATACTAATCACCGGGCTGATCATCTCTCATCATCGGCACCTGTTTCTCACTGGTTCATGACTTAAGTTAGATGTTTTTATCCTTGAAAAACTCCTAGGCCACTGTGTGGCTTTACAAACAAAAACATTTCTCTGAAACTGATCATGTACAGGGACTAAACTAAAAATGAGAGCCAAAAACCAGGGCCAAAAAAAAAAAAAAAAAAAAAGTCCTGAAAGACTATTCCTCAAGATTACATTAAAGGATCTGAGAATCTGGATCTTTGAAAGCAAAGTATGAAGGCGTGGGGTGGATCAAGACAATTTAAGTGTTGGCATCAGGACGTGCTGTTATTGGAATATAATCAACTTCATTTATGTTGGACCACATCATGCCAAGGTATTCCTGTGCCAGCACACCCGAAGGTCTTTTAGTTTTTACATGAAGAAATCAGAAATACAGTCCAATAATAATCTGGTAAATAGTTCAACATTCCGTTCCTCACCGGTCAGCTCTCTGAATGTCATACTCCAGCCCTGAAAAACAGCAGTAGCAGTATTTCCTGTTTAGAATCAGTCATGACCTACTTTTTTCATGTGGCTAATACATTTGGTTAACCAAAAGTTTAAATCATGGCACTACCTTTCTTTTTGCAGTGTTTTGTGGTCATGATGATTCCTATGAGCATGAACAGTAGCAGCAGGAAGAAAACCAGTATGTAACCAGCCTGGTGTACGAAGTGAGTCTGACTCTCAGGAAGGATGACATTAAACACATGTGAGACCTCCACCTTGTTTACCTCTGCACAAGAGAAAAGAAAAAAGAAAAGAAAAAACAGCATGCAGTACAGTTAGTATAATTACTAGCCTTGTTTGTGGGTCAGGTAAGCTCTGGAAACAACTAGAAATCACAGAAGACTTGTGACCCAGTTACATTCTACAGCTTGAAGGAGAATTATCCTGTCTCTTAAACAGCTACAGTGTGCAAGCGGTTTGTTTTTCCCCTACACACGCGTGCCAGAAAAGAAAAAGAAAGGAGGAGCTGGGTTTCGTGTCAGAATGACTCTCGTGCAAAATGAGTTCCAGACCTGATCTCATCCAGCTGCAATAAAGACGAAAACATACAGACCAGCAAAGAGAGGGAGACAGAAGGAAAGAGGAGAAGGAGGAGAGATGTGTTGTTTGTGGTCAGCCGGTCTGTAGATCTGCTCTCCATTTTGCTAGTTACCGTTTACAATAAGCGAAAAGTCAGATATTATGTCATTGATCACTTTGCCATACGTTTGTCCTATTTTATGCACAAAAAAAAAACATGAAAGAATTTGAAACACAAATCAACAAAAATGAGCATTTCTGTCAAATGACCTGATGATTGATTCCACCTGAAAGTAGGATTTGATTAGACGTGACTCAAATAAATAAAGGAAATGACTAACAACTGAACTGTGGCATTAATCTTGTTCATATGACTCAAAACCTCCACCCTCCACTTGGATATAGTGGATTTGAACTATTTGGAATAGTTCAAAGTTGTTACTTGTTATTAATTTGTTATTATTTGTTACAATATATTCTATACCACACGGCTGTGGAATTTGTGAATTACAAGGTATGATTAATGTTCTATAACAAGATAAGTCTAACAATAGTTCTGGCCAAACATACTGTAAATAACACAACAATATTATGGTACTTGTTGAAATATATATATTTTTTTTAATGTATAGTAACATTCGCAGGGAGTGGTATGGTATAATTTAAGCCTTACTATAAATGAAATAAGAAAACCAGTTATTTTTAACAAATACAAAAACCAACTTATGATTAATAGCATATGTTCTCTTCATGGATTCATTCGAGTTTCCAGTGTCAGTGACCCGAAACAAGAAGTAAGTTTTTCCACAATGGGAAAGTCTTCAGGATACACAAATTTGCACTTTCTAGTTTTTGATTAACTTGAAGATAAAGAAAAAAAAAGAGGGGGATGAGAAACCAACTGTTAGCTGCTGTGACATGCTGTAATAACTTCAACAACAATAAAAATTATACATGGTTAGAAAGTGTGATTAATAAACATGAGAAAAACAAATTATTGGCAAAATGCTGGGGTATGAGCATTTCAAATGGATTTCAGGAAATATTTAAAATATTTCAAGCCTTAGGCTTACAGCTCATAAAAAGAAAAACAAATCTAATATCTCAAAAAATTATCATATGTTTTAAAATAAGTCATAGAAGGATTTATAATATAGAAGGTATGCTCATTTATGCACTTGATACTTGGGCGGGGCTGCTGTAGCATGAATTTCTGCATGGTGATTATCCCTGAGATGTTATTAAAGACCAGGTTTCTTTGATAGCAGCCTTCGAAATAAATCTGTATTGTTGGGTCAGGTGTTTCTCATCTTTCTCTTGACAATACCTCAAAGATTCTCAATGGTCTTCAGGTGAGACAAGATGGCTGGCTAATCAAATACAATAATATTATTGGTGCTGTTGTCACTTTGAGCAGGTGCTAAGTCCTGCTAGGAAAGGACATCAGCATCTCCATAAAGTTCGTCAGCAGATGGAAGCATATGTGCTGTAAAACCTCCTGGTAGACAAGGGTGTTGACTTTGAACTGGAAATAATACAGTGGCCCAACACTAGCAGATGTCATGGCACCCCAAATCATCACAGCCTGTGGAAAATTCACACTGGACTTCAAACAACTTGGATTCTGTGTCTCTCTTCTCTTTCTCCAAAGGCTGGAATTTTAATTTCCAAATGAAATGCAAAAAGTACTTTCATCTTTCTACTTTGGATCACTGAGCAACTGTCAAGTTAATTATTTCCTTAGCCCAGGTAAGATGCTTCTGACATTGTCTCTGGTCCAGGAGTGGCTTGATACTAGGAATGTAACAGTTGTAGCCCATTTCCTGAAAACATCTATGCATGGTGGCCCTTCATGCACTGACTCCAGCCTCATTCCGCTCTGACAATCATCTTAAGGCTGAGGTCATCCCTGTTGCTTGTACACCTTCTCCTACGACATCTTTCCCTTCCAGTCAACCTTCCATGAATATGCTTTCATACAGCACTCTGCAAACAGCCAGCCCTGTCAGCTATAACCTTCAGTGGCTTACTCTCCTTGTGGAGGGTGTCGATAATCATCTTCTGGACAACTGTCAAGTCAGTAGTCTTCCTTATGAGTTTGCTGAGCTAGACTGAGAGATTATAATTAGACTGAGAGAGTATTTATAATGTATGAATAGAAATTTACTGAAAATTTATTATTCTAACATTTCGAGACACTGGATGTTTCATTTTCATGAGGTGTAAGCCATAATTATCTAAATTAAAACGAAAAATTATTGGAATGTTTTACTTTACATGTGAATTGGAAATAAGTGAGACTTCCATGTTTAGAATTTAATTATGAAAGAAAATTAACTTTATCATGATATCATTTTTCAAGATGCACCATGTATATACAGTATACATGACCAGTCAAACGTTTGGACGCACCTTCTAAGTCAAAGTCGTTCTTTCTACACTGAAAAACAATGCTGAAGACATACAAATATGCAATAATCTCTACAATATCATTGATATCAATATCAGTTGATATTGAAAAGTGTCTGCTCTGTAACACCTTCATACTGGCTCTAATCTGAGGTGCTGCTTGTTAATTGGTGATTTCTGAACCTGGTAACTATAAATGAACTTCTCCTCTGCAGCAGAAGTAAGTTTTGCTCTTGCCTTCCTGGGATGATCTTCACGAGAGACAGATTTATCATGGTGCTTAATGGGTTTTGTAAATGCACTTGACAATACTGTTCTTGCATTAACTATTCCAGAACAGCTGACCTTCATGTCTTGAAATAATAACTGACTGTTGTTGTTGTTGTTACTTAATTACCTAATATCATACGTGTTATTTCATAGTTTTGAAATCTTCAGTATTGGTCTATGATGTAGAAAATAAATCATAAACAAAAAAAAAATAACAATACAAAATGAATATACAGTTCATTTTAGGACTTGTTTATGAGTTTAAGACTTGTCTGTTTTTAATAATACTTAAGCCTCGCAAAACAACGACTTTTTCCCGCCTCTGCAACTCTTGAAAGTATTTTGTGCCATGTCAGCAAGTGTTGGAAACGCTAAGCATGAGTTTAACGGTGACTAACGATAAAGTCAGCTTTTGGAAGCATTCGTCATTAACATTATGCGTAATTCTGTACTCACTAGCCACATTATTACCGTAACCATATGTGTTATCTGTACTTTAGGGGATTTCATATATTTATATGGGGCTTATTCATACTTGAAGATATGCATCCCGAAAAGAAAAAACAGCAGACCAAGACTAAAACCTGTAGAAGATGTTCACCTTTCTTTACTTAAAAAGGAATGCAGGGAAAATGCTTCACTCTAAAGTTGAGATGTGGATCTCTCAAAACCAACCAGCCTTCTTTGATGGCACCGCCAGCCAGATGTTGTACAGATGTAGCATGCTTCCTTTTCCACACCGAGATACGCATTTGCCACAGCAATCCTGTGTGATACAGTCATACACCACAAGGCTAAACTCGCATCACTCGCTCTGAAAGTAAAAGTTTATTGCTCTGCTCTGCAGAATAAGTTCAGACATTCCTTAAATTGAGAAATATTCATCTTCAGCAAACTGGTATCTTTCATAAGCTTTTCATACTCAATATAAAGTCCAAAACAAACAACCACTCTTCCTGAGCCTTCGTCTTATTTTAGAAATGGTGTGCGATTTAGTAGGGGTGTACCTTTTTTAAAACAAAACCATGGAAATTATTCAAGGAAGGAAATTAAAAAGGCAAAAAGTAAAATATTTTCGTGCCACGAAAAAGGCATTCCAATTCCCATGTCACAGTCCGTCAATCACAAAAGCCAGACTAGACTGAGAAATAAAACACAGGAAATCATTAGTCGAGGAAATGAGCGCGAGCACTTTGAAGCGCGATAATGAGACATGGAGCCTATTCTTTGGAATTCTTGCAAACAGATCATTTTAAACTTTTCTTCTTTTAGTCTCAAAACTACAAGTTCAAATCAATGCCCCAGTTTTGGTAATAACAATGAGGCCGCAAATTCCAGACAGTGTATTTTCCAAAACAATTTGGAGGCAATGCCACATACTCACATCCTTATTAGACGTTTCGTATTATTTTAAAATGTTGTCATGTTTGCAATGTGTTTCTTAATCTTTTTTTTTCTTCATAGTTGACACTACAATATATGGACATCCAGCTGATCACAACCATATGTGCTTTATGAACATCCCATTCCAGATTTAGTGCACACTTTGCTGATATAATAACCTCCCCATCTCTTGGGACGGATTTCTACTAGACCACATGTGGAAGTAATGGTCTTACTATTTTCCATATAGCATGTCCATGAATGGCTTCTGTCAGTCCCAAATCAAATTAAGTGTGGCTACTGTGTCTGTCTGGTGCAGTAAAGGAAATCGTCCATCACACACACAAAGCTAACACTTAGAGTATATTGATTGAAATTACCCATACCATCATAAATATATTGTAAAACATGACCGCTTTGTGTCATACTGGTGTTTACTTTCATTGCCTTGTTTCATTTACTGAATTATTTTGGTAAAGCCATATTAAAACCATTAGTGTGTAAAAAGATACTGACTGAAACAATAAACAATAAATTACCAGGGTCATTATCCATGTCCTGTGGTTTCTCTGTGGTTTTAGTATGCGTAGTCTGAGTGGTCTGGGCCTCCGTAGGTACAGCTACAGGTGGCAAAGGAGGTCCCACGATCACCCGGAAGATGCGTCTCTCGTGCAGACCGCAGTAGTGATGGTGTAGGTGGCAGGAGTATAGACCTTTATCAGATGGCTGGATGTCATCAATTGTGAGGGAGAAATCTCCCATGGTAAAGGCATCATCTGCGATGTGCATCTTGCTGAGGTACAGAGGATTGTACTCCCGCTTCTCGCCAGAAGCGTACAGATCGAGAAGCCGGTCTGCCTGGTCACGTCTCACCCCCGGACCCTGAAAGTCCCAGTGCACCACCTGCTGCTGGTCCTCCTTCTGGAGGTGCCCACCTCTCCAAAGAGGGAGTCGGTTAATACACGGCAAGACCACGCTGCTGCCCTCCAACACCACGATGACAGACTTCTCCCCATCCCATAGGCGCCTCTCCTTTCGAGCTGCAGGACAGGAATTTAAAACAAAATTGAACAAAACTCTCTCTGGAACTATTTGTCTTTATTTAGTTATTTGTCTACTTATTGTTGCATAACAGCTAGTGGTGGACAAAGTACACTAATCTTGTACTGGTGTAAAGGCAGAGATTCCAAAGGGAAAACAATACTCAAGTAAAAGTAGAAGTCCTCCATTTACATGTCTACTTGAGTAGCTCACTCTAGACTCAAAATTGAAAAAAAAAAAAACTAATTCTTTCCGGATTGTGAACCTACTTTTTTGGTCACGACATACTCAGTTATAACAGCAGTTGTCGTAAATACACCATTATTTAAACCATCTATTTCTAAGCTTCCTGAAGTAAATTTTAAAACATTTTTCACATCTATTTGATGGCCTAATGATTCATAACAAGGTTAATGAACTAGCCTTTGATATTTAATATTAGACCACAAAAAAACAAAACAGAATGCAAAAACTAGAACTTACGTGACTTAGTGACGTTTAACTGCATTTTCATGGATTGGTCGATCTTGCAGTAATGGTGATGCAGGTTGCAAGTATACATCCCTTTATCGTTCATATCTACATCTGCGCACAGTCAAACAAAATCACAAGTAAATTTAGTGAGAACAAAAAAAAATGGTAACAAGTCAATTACTGTGCACAATCAGGAGGATCGTACTGTGGATGATTAGAGAGAAGTTGCCGTCACTAAAGGCTTCTTTGGAGACAGTGACCCGGCCCTTGTTGTAGGCATTGTAGACACGTTCGGTTCCTCCTGAGAACATGTCCAGGACTCGCTCAACTGAGTATTCAGGACGGTTGCGGTTCAGGTCCCAGTGCACCACCCGTTGCCGATCCCGAAGATAGTCCTGCCTCCACACCATTTTCTGGTTATGGCACGGGAGGACGACCCTTGAGCCCTCAGAAACTGTGATGTTCCTTGCCTCCACCACAGAGCCCTGCGCTCCGACTTGGGCCCACACTATGACACACACATACACAAAAAAACAACAAAAAAAACACTAATGATTTAGTCTGTCATGTTCATTTTAGCATTAGGATTCATTTGGTTATTTAAGCTGATAGACTTACCATCTGCTTTAACTGGAATACTTTTACACCTGTCCGTTTATGCAGCTATGCAATCAGCTAATTGTGTGTCAGCAAGGCAGGGCAAAAAATCTTCACTTAATGTTTACATGAAACATCATAAAAATGAGATCTCTGTGATGCTAGTATCTCATTAAACCAGTCATTAAAAAAAAAAAAAAATAAATAAAAAAAAAGGTCTTTTTCTAGTCTTCAGTCTGTGGCCATGACAGCTTCAGATTCTTTCCCCAACAGCACATACAAATCTGGATTATGTCTATCTGATATATAAAGTTACACTGACAAGATGTAGCATGGAGAGTGTTCGCTAATTGGTAATATGTCTCCGAGACGTCGGCATTTAATCCGAAACTCCCCCAGACGATTTGGATAATGCATCAAAGCTGTACGCACAGCCGGTTTCCAGCTTGGTTTTGTTAAATACGACCTTTATTGTTCGGACCTTTTAGACTGCAAATATTTTACTACCTAATGTAAAAACAATACTATCATCTTAAACTAGCTTCCTAACATTGTGTATGTAAATAATGAAGAGTCACGATCCAAGTTAAGAAACTTTCATGTCGGAAAAAAAACTCCAGCGCAAGAAGGAACATAGAAACAGGATGAGTAACCAGCGGAACCGTAAACAGTAAACATCAGTCTGGTCGAGAGAGCAAACAGTCTGGATTCACAAAAGTGGATTTCGTGATCCACATATAAATAACTCTCCACAAACATATATTTCAGTGTACATACAAATATTTATTTATTTTACAATTATTTACAGACTGATGGATAGGGCATAGGTGGGTCAATGGTAGGTTTCCCACTGGCCACGTGAAAGGGCCGGGTTCAATTCCCACCCAATGCCCAAACCCCAGCCACTGGATGCCATGCCGGTCCTGAGTCCGGTTAAAATGGGAAAGTTGCGTCAGGAAGGGCATCCGGCTTAAAACCTGTGCCAGATTGTGTACGGATCATTTGGCCCACTGTGGCGACCTCCCGATGGGAGCAGCTGAAAGACCAATTTTCACACAGAATTCCCTACAACCTTTTAGATGTCTCCTACAATTTCAGCCAATCGCATAAACGTAAAATTAGATAGTATAATTGAATGCTTGACTGCGCGGTATGATTATGCATGTCTTCAAAACTCAAATATATTTACTCACTCTCACTCCTGTATTCAGGGTCGTGGGGCGCCTGGAGCCTATCCCAGGAGACTTAGGACACAAGGCGGGTACAGCCTGGACAGGGTGCCAATCCATCGCAGGGCACACACACACACTCATTCACACACTACGGGCAATTTGGTAACGCCTTTAGAAATGTTGGCCCATATTGATAGGATAGCATCTTGCAGTTGATGGAGATTTGTGGGATGCACATCCAGGGCA
>JAQQZT010000015.1:8223381-8252571 GCA_030068275.1 Clarias platycephalus | reverse complement strand
TGTGATTGGTTGATTAGATAATTGCATTAATGAGAAACTGAACAGGTGTTCCTAATAATCCTTTAGGTGAGTGTATACCAGTGGTTCATTCTCTCTGACTGGCATACTGCACAGATGCAATATAGTAACATTCGATCATACCTTTTAATTTCCGCTCATGTGATTTGCTGAAAGTGTAGGAGACTTAAAATGAAAAAAAATTTAAATAAAAGAAAGATTTCTGTGTGCACTGAAGGATATATTTGTCGTTCATTTTATTTTGGAGTTTAGGAGACCTCGGCCTGCCTGTCTGCCGGTGGTGGGCCAACCTAAAGTCAACCAAGCCAAGTGGTTTGATGAGCTGGGAAAGTAGACGCAACTCTGGTGTTTTTCAGACGTGCCACTTTGAGGCTGATATCGGTGATACGTCTGTTTGCTGTCTGGGTTGTTCTTGGCTTTCTGTGGTTCTCTGCTGTTGTAGCCCTTCCACTTCATGATTCAATGGTCTTTCCCAGCTGAGATGCTTTTCTGCTCATCCCGGTTTTAAGGAGTGATTATATGAGTTACTATATTCTTCCTGGCAGCTCAAACCAAATCAAACCAAGGTGTTTCTAGCCACACCACAGAAAACCATTGTTTTTTTCACACCATTTTGTATAAATTCCACATACACACTGACTCACTCTCATTGGCTATACTGCTTTATACAGGGTTTGTATACAGGGTTGCAGGGGCCTGGAACCAATCACAGGAGATTTACAACACGAGGCGGGGTACACCCTGGAAGGGGCAGACTCCACATCATGATGTGTGTAAAATTCCCAGAAGATCAGCAGTTTCTAAAAACCACCCCATCTGGCACCAACATACATGCCTAATTGAAGTCACAGAGATCACTTTTCCCCAATTCTGGGGGATGTTTGTTGCAAACGTTAACTGGAGATCTTAATATGCATTTGCATGATTTTATGAACTGTGCTGCTTTTACGTGATTGGCTGAGTGGATAACTGCATAAAAGGCATATGTACAGGTTTTCCTATTATAGTGGAAAATGAGTGCATAGTTACATACTTATGATAAAGCCAGAATAATTTCTTACCATGTGGTGTCAGAAATGCAGCAACTACAGAAATGAAAAAAATATATATTAGTTTTATTTAAAAGTCTTTTTTTTTTAAATATATACATACAGTACATACAAAGAACAGCGCAAATAAAGCAAATACTTAAAACAGATTTAAAGATAACAGCCCTGAAAATTCCGTTCTCAGGGTCATTTTAGGCTTTTTATGAGTGTGTGTTTGCAGCTGGACAGTGCACTTTATTCCAAACACGTAGTATGAGCACAACTCCAGCTGCTGTTTGCTGAACAGCACACACACACACACACACACAGTGTAGCACAAAGGAACTATTCATGTTCAGTTTATCAAGCAGATCCTTAATACTGTCGATGAGCGCTATGTTAAAAGTGAAGCGTGTCTGCTTTAGGACAACTGATGAGACAGGACTCCTAGACCAAATACTCAACAAAAGAGTCATGTGACTGCACAAGGTCATTCTTAAGTTGTGAATTGTTGGAAATTAATAATTCATTACTATATTATTATGAACATGTATTCTGCCTAGACTAAATGAACCCACCAATCAGACTGAAGACCAAAGTCATGTAGTCTCAGAGTTTATAAGCCCATGTGGTTTATGAATCACAACAAGCTTTAAAACAGATCCCACAGCACAGAGGTATTTTTCTACTGTATATTTCATGTCTATTTTTTATCCTTGACAAGACACTGGGAGAACAAAGAACTTTCCATGTTCAATAGTTTCTCTCTTTACTATGAAAACGACCAGTCATTCTCTGGAGTAGCAAATGTTTTGGATGATGAATAAACATGATAATGTGTTAGTCACTATAAAACTCTTGCATCTTCTGATACTTATGATGTGTATCAAATCCCGTACGTAATGTTTATGTAATGTTTATGTCACTTTTGTAGAATTATTGCAATTACATTAAATAATACATTAAACAAATCACCATTATTCTGATGAAAAAACTTTATTTTGACTGTCTGGGATGTGTACAGACAAAAATGAAGGCCAACAATACTCTGGCCAAGACTTAAAAACTCTACCCATTTGGCAAATCACTCTAGGATATACACTACCAGTCAAGAGTTTGGACTCACCTTCTAATTAATATAGTATTACCTGATTTCTCTTTCTTTCTACATTATAAAACAATGCTGAAGGCGTCCAACATGTACAATAATCTCCTTTGAATTGAGATACAATCGAGCTGGCAAATTGAGGCTGGTAATTCTAAATGAATGTCTCCTCTGCAACAGAAGTAGGTTTTGCTCTTGCTTTCCTGGGATGGTCTTCATGAGAGACAGTTTCATCACGGTGCTTGATGGGTTTTGCAGATGCACTTGATGATAATGTTCCTGCAAGAACTATTCCAACTATTCAAAAAACAACTGACTTGTTGGTGTTGTTCTTGTAGATACTTAATTGCCTAATGCTATATGTTATTTCATAGTGTTGAAAAAAAATCCAGTGTCTTTCAAGGATGTAAAAAATAAATCCAAACTTGTGTCCAAACTTTGGACTGGCACATTGAAATGTGTATGAGCAAACAATGTGTCATTATGACTTATAGTAAGTCATTGGAATTTCATTGGAACATTACTAGATCAGAAAGATATTAAATCACATTAAATCTATAAAACCATTTCCTCTTAGATCTTTCTTTCTATATTCAGAACCGAAAAATTCAGTGACTAGGTGACCCGTAGGACCATTCACGAAAATGTTCCGGGTTCATACCTGTCCCTATTTCAGAAATTTTCCACAACCTATCTTTTCTTGAGAATTTTTTTTCTCATGTCTCTGGAGAGCATGTTCAAAGAGAAATAGAAATGCTGAGTCTTAAATCATCCAAAAAACATGAACATGTATAGATATGTAGCTATAGAGTGTAAAGCTTTTGCACAATGTTCTGTACCTGGTAATTTACCAAATTATACCAAAACAACCAACTTATCTTAGCCGCACCAAATGAGACAAATATATGATTTGGATACAACACTAATTTATCTACAGACACAAGATATTACGCCTAAAGGCACAAAAAGACAGACAGTCTTTAGGGTTAATACAAGAAAATGAGGAAAAACCCAAGCTACAGTGCCACGCTGCCTGGAAGAATGAAACCAGGCTTCCCGTAAAAAGTGGGAATCTTTGTCACCACTGAGCCTGAGGCTTGAACACAGCCGGAAAGCAGAGTGTGGCCTCTGAAGAAACAGTAAAACCTGTAATTTTCTTTGTGGATGTGCCACCCTGAAAGTATACCTGGCAAAGAAGCAATGCTTGGCGAATAATGACTTAACAATGTGTCTGAAAATTGCCACATAGAAGCGTAGAATTAACTGTGATGAGTCAGAAACTGTGACTGGATTTTACATGGTACTTTTCCCAAATAACCCTTAAACTAAGGCCAAATGAAGAGCATTAACCAGGCACCGATCATGACAATGTGATTAGTCAACAGGGTTTTTTGTTTTGTTTTGTTAAATAACCTGCTCTTTTCTAATCAGTCTACTTTAAAAAGTATGACTACTGACATTGCATAATCAGATGAGGATATTTCTATATATAACTTGGCTTTAAAAGCTATTAGTTAAATTTTTTCCATCTGTAATTGAATTGAAAAAAATTATATGTTCCTTCAAATATCATATGAACCAAAGATGTCTAATCATTTACTGAGCCGAAAGCAGGAAAGCAATAACAACACTTTTAGTGGTTTTTACTGGCACTTACAGGAATGTGGAGGGTTAGAGACGCAAACTTAATGCAAAGCACATTTTTGTCCAAATTGTGTGTTCAACCAAATTTAAGATTTTTTTTTCTTTTCTGCAGTATATATTATTTACATTTATTTTTAAACATTTAAAAAAGAAAAAGAAACATTTTCAGATCTACTCAAATCATGAAAACTGTTAAAAAGACATGTGTTTGGTGAATAACTAGCATTGTATTCTTCCTGTAACTGCTGATAACATTTTATGGCCGAAGTTGAGCAATTTGTAAGCCCTCCCTGACACACACACACAGATGAATTAGCCAGCTGGAAAATTCACACAAACTCACAAAAAAAGAACATAAAACTCTCAAACTGACAATACTTGACTTTAAAATAAATAAATAAATAAATAAAGTCCCATATTTTCCAATTTCATTAACAAGTTACCTTAGATCTCAGAACTCCCTCAAAGTGTGTTTGTTAATTCTCCAGCTAAAATACCCTCAGATAATGCATATTTTCATACCTGAAACTCCCTTTATGTCACTTCTTCTCCAAATGTGTCATTTCAGTGTCTATGTAATTGAGCTACTCATTGGAATTACACAAACATATGTTTGAATAAAAAGAGATTCTGTAAAATAAGCTGTTCTTCCCTTGTTGCAGAGATGGTACCCTTAATGATACATACCTTGAATTTATCTTTGTTTCAACTAAAAACACGTAGACTGTGTTCAAAGATGCGTAATAAAGAGATCACTAATATATATATACTAAAAGGTACAAACAGATGTACCCATGAGGATAGCACTTGGAGAAAACATTTCTGTTCTGAGAGTTTATGATATTAAATAAATAAAAAAAACAGTGTGAGGTTGAGGTCAGTGGCTGGTTGAGTTTCTCAGTATATGTCTGTTTTATTCTTCTTACTAACAATTCTTAGCGTGTCTTTACACAAAGTCACACATCTTTGTGCATTAGAAGGCCCAGGCTGAATCAGGCTCTGCTTCTGCTTCTTACAAAACTCTCAGCAGCAAACATGCTGACACAGTGCTTTTCCTTATGACCGATAACCTAAAACATCCAGGCTCCTCCCCAAATAAGGCCTGAGTTATTGCAGACTGCCCACTCTGCCTGATAAATATAAGATGTAAAAGCATTCAGCTCAGCAGTGCACAGATTTAATCACAGGCATGGGCTAAAACACAGAAGCACTATACTTATAGAATATAAGGGTTTAGACAAATAATGATTCACTGAGAACACACACAAACAAACAAACAAAAAAAAACAATTAAATAAAAATGATCAAACTTTTTTAAAAAGGCGCATCTGTGGCTCAGTAATAGGTTTCTCGCCTGCCATGCACAATGCGTTCAATTCCCACCCAATGCCCAAATCCCCCAACCACTGGAGACAGTGATCCCAAGCCTAGGTAAAAATGGGTTGCATCAGGAAGCGCCTCTGGCGTAAAATCTGTGCAAGTTGTTGTGTTGAGTTATCCCTCAATGGAGCAGCCAAAAAACTAAAAAACATTTTTTTAAATAGTTTTGAGCATTTGTTCTTACGCATATCCATTTTTTTCCCCCTTTGTTAAAATTGTATGATGTATGAGAATTTTTCATCCTGTTTACATAGCAAATATTAAAAAGTACATTTATTGTGCATGAATAAAAAAGGCTAAAACAATACACAAATAATGAGATTTTTTTTAAGAAACATTTTAAAACAGTTTAGGACTGTTGCATGTCACAAAGAGATTTTTAAAAATCCATTGTCTTGAATAAATAAAAAGAGGGGGGGGCGGGGGGACAAGAAGAAAGAAAGAAGAAGAAAAAAAACCAGTCTAATAAACTCAAAGCATTTTATTTTTTTACTTTATGCAGAAAGTTAGTAAAGATTGAGAACAACAGATGGTCTAGACTAGAGCACTGGTTCCCAACCTTTTTATCACCGCGGACCGGTTATCGTCAAAAGTGATTTGGAGGGGAGCCTATATTTTCCCAAAATACAGTACATAAAACAAAAAGATAAAATTGACTAAATGCATGGTGGACACGAGGCATGTGGATTTTGCCATAATTTAAATGCATAATTTAAATGCCATGCAGACAATGAAAAAAAATCATGAAAATATGTTAATAGAAATAAACATAAATGCAATTCATGTTAATTCACATTTAATCACATATCAAAGATCCTGTCCTGTTAATATGCACAGGGAAATAAAATGACAAAAGAGGGAGAAAAACATGGAATTCATGGAAAAGTGGTTCTGTGTGTTTGTGTAGGTGAAAAGTTGTACAAACATCCAAAATAGGTACTTACTGAAAAAAATTCCAAACATTTCCCAGAAAACCCGCGCTGAAACCTTCATGATGCACTATGAGTGACGCAGCTTAGACTTTTAAAACACTGAGCATCACCTGAGAAGTTTTTCTGCCGGCGACAACAAAAACACCGTCGCGTCATCAGCGTCTGGACCACCACAGGCCCCGCCCCTTTATCTAGACTCCGCCCCCGCCCCAAACGCCACGTATCGGTCTCCGTCAGTGCACTACATAGGGAGTAACATACGCGGTTTCTACTGCCTACATTAGTGCACTACGTCATCATTATGGTGCAATTTGAGATCGAGCTTCTGAGTATGAAACTCTAAACTTTTCCCCACCTCCATTTTCGTGATTTTCTTTACATTTTTCAGCGAGTTCACCTCAGGCCTCGGGTTATTTTTATTCATGCGTCTAAATGTAATATTATCTCTTGAGAATGTACCAAATAATTAAAATTTAGGAGGTTTAGACCAAAGACTACAACATTTGTAGGTAGACATGTTTTTATACCCAAAAGTAAAAGTTTCAGGTAAACTTGTTTTTGTAAAAAAAAAATAATAATAAATACACTGTGCTCCGATGCCCTCTAGTGGTGGTTTAAGTAAATAAAAAATGAATATGAAGAAATATGGCACTTTCTTCAGGTGGTAAAAGTTGTTTATTTCTGTGATAGTATTACATATGAGAAGGCAGGTCACATGTTTCCTCCATGATGTAGAAATGACAAGTGGATGATCTAAAAAGCAACACCAGCTCTAAACAAATATATTATTTTACAGTTTTTGTTTTACTCAGAAAACAATCAGCGACGCTTTACTTGATGTCTGACGAAGATTTTCGGTGTGGTCCATCCCTCAGGGGCTTTTCTCAGTCCTGCTCGCTTCCAGATTCTCACAAGATCCCTCTCAAATCTAATCTGGACATGACAAACAGCAAGCAGTCAGAAAGGTCATGAACATTTACTGCATTTGGCATTTAATAAATAGCTTTAAAGTTGATCGTTTTACGGAACAAAGCGCTTCAATGAAGTCGATACTTAAATACCTTAATAACTAAACAGGCAAAGAAATGAACTTGTGTCTTATCACTGAAAATGTTATTCATTTTCTTAGAATATTTCAACATGCAGTCAGACATTTTAAGAGATAAGAGTATTATGTATGTACATACAAGAGGTGTAATAATAAAACCACAAACATTTATTGTGCAGAATAACAGAACACAGTTATGATAGTAAAAACCTCCTTTATTCCTCCCTGTATAATCCCCTTCTACACTAACACACGTATCCCAGCGTTTCTCTTGTGCTTGGATACCATCAAGGTATAGAGATTTCTCAGTATGCCGGAACCTTCCGCATATAGCCTGCTTCGTGTCTAAAACCTTGGCCTCCAGGGCACTCCTTTTATGGCTCAAACATGTGGAAATGCCTTGGAGCGAGGTCAAGAGTGTATGGAGGATGTGGCGATAACTCCCTGCTGAATTCCTGAAATGTGCAAGTGGTGTTTATGAACGATTGTAAGTACAGTTCCCACAGACAGATGCATCCCTTCTGCAAGTTGGTGACAAGTTTTCCGTTGATTTTCTAGAATTAGGTGTTCCACTCGCTGAATGTTGATGGGAATGACTGCATTGGGTGCTGAGCCACCTCGGCCAAGATTGTCATACAGCCTTCTTAAAAACTTTTGCACTATTCAAATATTTGACTGTGGAACTCGGCTGGGAGTTATTGCCACATCCCCCGTACAATCCTGAGCTCGATCCAAACCATTTAATCATCATACTGTGCTTGAAGTTCTAGTACACCTGTACAAGTACACCTGTACATTCTGTAAACGTCAATCGGTGTTACGCCTTCATTCATGACAAATTTCATCACAAGTCTCAGTTTGACTTGAACACCCCTCTTGGGATACCTGATTTATATATACAGGACAAACCTGATTTGTGGCTTTCCATGGTAATTAAATAAATAATAATGATTGCCATTTTTGGCACAATAGTTTTAGGATAGTGTGTTGAACCACTTTAGGAGCACTTTAGGAGATACTGCATGAAGATGTAAGGAACTCCCAAAAGCACACACCCATGCACACAGGTTTTGCATGGGTGTGTGCTTACTCAGTGCACTCCCTCACACCTTTGGGGAGTGCAGTGTCATTTTGGTTTTAAGGCAGTCATAGCTATGTAAATTAAACAATCTCTCTTTTTTTTTCAAGCATGTTTTAATTTAATGATACCTTTCGACACATTTTTGTTGCCCTTTGGCTCCTATTGCTGTTATTAATGATTGCTTTTTTGCGCCCTCTAGTTTCTCAATAGCACACTACAGCAACCCCACGTGCAACAAATGTGCATCAAAACAAAAACTAACAAATGTTCATCAAGATCAGCAAAATTTAATTTTAAAAGGTTACAGAAATCGGTTTAGGTTATATAGTTTCAGTCCTTGGTCATAAAAAGAAGAAAAAAAAAAAACAAGTGGGCTGAATTGTGTTTGCCAGATTATTATTATTCATTTATTCTTGTTTAATAATTACAAACTAACTAACCAGTAAATACTGGTCATGTGTTGTTAATATTTTGTCTACATACAGTGCTGTGAAAAAGTATTTGTCCCTTCCTGGATTTTATTTATTTATTAATTTTTGCATATTTGTAACACTTAAATGATTGAGATCAAAATATTTTAATATTACACAATGGTACCCTAAGTAAATGCTAGATTGTAGTAGTTGCCGTTAAGGATGGCACAACCAGTTATTAGGTTAAGAAGCATTTACTTTTTCTTTTTTATACCTAGAGCCAAGTAGGTTTGGACAACTTTTTTACTAAATAAATGAAAACATTTTAAAAACTGCCTTTTTCTATTTACTCAGGTTATCTTTTAATATGTGTAATATTAAAAATTTGTTAGATGGTGATCTCAATCAGTAAAGTGTGACAAATATGCAAAAAAAAAAAAATTCAGTCAGGGTACAAATGAAAAAAAAATTTTTTAATGACTGACCTGCTTTCTTTTCTGTCTGCGCTCCAGAACCCGCCTCCTCAGGAACTTGGTTCGTTTCATCAGCTTCTTATATTTGTGTCTGTTCATCTTCCTACGCCGGATCTCCAGCACATTCTTACAGCTCAATGGTGTTGAGCTCTCGCCATCCTCCAGTACAGGAACAGCTGAAGGAGGCAACACCACAGCCTGCTCGATCAACTCGCCTTCCTCCAAAGGGACGGGAGCCTCGAGAAGCGGCGGTAGTGAATACCGCAGAGAAAGCCAGCTCTCTAAAGGTGTAACGGAGAGTTTTCGGGGAACAAGGAACTCCTCTAATTCAGGCTCAAGAACTGTCCATGGTTTAGGGGGCTGAGTGTTGTCAGTGGCTGACGTGGAGTATTTTTGTGTATGATTTGTAATAAAGCTGGAAGAACGCCAGTGTTGTACTGCATTGTGTACAGACTTGCTCTGGTATTGATGTAAACCTGACAGGAAAAGAAGGTTAAACAGGCAAAATAATACTAATAATAATAATAATAATAATTAACCATACTTACCAGACAATCTGAAGAACACATTTAGCCGAGGAATTACTCTTGAGACAATCATGACTAGCTCCTACTGCTGGTGCACTATCATGTATATCATGAGTTCTCCCTTAAATAGCAATTAAAAAATAAATATATACATTACACTGCAATATGCTGTAGACAAGAAATAATTCGAGATTAGGTTATTCGTTTGAACGTTTTAGAAACTCATAAATATACAATTGCTGTAACATATCCTAAAAAATTTATAGAATACAGCAGTTTTACTAACATGAGCCCTTATTTCCAGGCAGCTGTGTGTTAGCCAGATAGCTTAGCCACTTACAAATAATAACAAGGCTCATATGTCAAATACAGACCGATATAAGTTTTTGCATACAATAACCTGGCATGAATGTAATCGCTTTTATTAATTCGTAGATGATTATTGAAATAAGGACTTACTTCAATGCACCGCTTCAATGTGACCGTGAACTTCCGGTCCGCCGGCTAAATCCTTCCCCAGTGTTTGCGATCCCTCTGTCATTAGTTCCGGGGTTGTGTCGAAGTTGGTTGCCCCATCGAGATTATTTTTCTTAGCCCCACCCCCGTGAAAACGGCGTTCAGAGCAAGGCTCGCCCGCGAGAGGTTATGCGCGTGCCAGTGAGCTTCTACAAAGCGCAGTAAAAGCCAGAATTGACATTGTTCGAAATTTATCATAACATGCGTTGTTTATTTGTTTGTTTGTTTGTTTTTATAATTCTACACACAACCCATGGTTTATTTATGCTATTTTACTAATGGAATCATTTTCTTTGGTAGTTTAAATTTTATATACATACCAGTACCAGTACTGATTCCTTTAATAATCAATTTAACTCAATATAACCTGTTGAGTTGATATCATGGAATTAAATGCAAACTTATTAATGCAAACGCATTATTATTATTATTATTATTATTATTATTATTATTATTATTATTATTATTATTAATAATGTCTTGAGACTGTACCTGAAGAGTCTCTATTATGGCACATATGGTTTTGCTTCACTTTAGATACTGTCAGATGCTGTTTCACTTCATATTTTCTAAGTAAAGACGTTCCCACACCACCTATCAGACTGTTGCTACTGATTTGTTTCCACACTACAGATGAATGAGCTGCGTTTTTCCTTATAAGTATGTTCATTATAGCAATGGAAACACATCCAGATGTATAGAATTGTCACCATCAGATACTGTTCCCACTCTGCTTTCTATGTAAATAAATTTCCACATGTACTGTATATAATTGGTAATATGGTGCAGCTGCTAAACTTGCTGCTTCACAACTCCATGGTCACCAAAATATTGTTACGGTTTAAATATTGTTAAGTGTGGAAGACATTTGATTACAGTGACATTTGATTACAGATAAACAAAACACTTGAAATATTTATTTAAGAAGTCTTAATTTTCTTAAGAAGTTCTTATTTTATTTCTCTAATGGATATTTTTTATTTCATTATTATGGCTTCATTATACAATACAGTATATATGAACTGCCTAATGTATCCTGAACCACATGCCTAGTGTCTAGAAATTAAAAGGGTGAAGGATTTTTTTTTTAAGTTTCCACATTTTTTCTCTTTCTTTTTTTCTTTCTTTCATTTTTCTTTCTTTAAATTTTCCATGAATTAAAAAATTTAGTTCAATTTCAAAGTCACTTTGAAATTGCTTTGTCACTTTAGCCATTTTATTGACATGTTCATTAGGATATAGTACAAACTCAAATTAATAATTAAACTAATGGCTAAACAGCTGCTGGGCTAGATAACAGATTATGTAATAGGCCTACAAATATCAGGAGATGCTAAACAGCTTTGCAAAAGTACTGTCACAGAAAGCAGTACTCATAAAAGAAGTGTAGTGCTTGTCTGAGAAATATTTAAATGCATGAAGTGGAATGCATGGGGTGTGTTTTAAGGCACACATAGTACCTATATGTCTAGTTATTTAAAAAAAAATTCTACAATGTATTTTATTATATTTATAGGTCAGTTTTTGAATTTAAAATTCAAATAAATCTTAAAAGCTTAAGTTGCACACTGATGCCCTAAAATCTGAACACCGTAAGATATGCAAAAAAGCCAAGTTAAACCTGGACTGGGCCATCAGAGAGGGAAAATGGGTTACAAAGCCTCACTTGAATCACAATGTAGGCCCATTGACCCCTGGATCCTGAAACAGCTAACAGTCTATCACCTCTTACAAATGACACAACAAAGGTGCGATAACAACTGCCTTCCTGCCTGGTTACAGCTAAATTAGGAAAGGATCATATACAGTAGATGATCATTATATATACAGATGATCATTATCACAAAATAAAGCCCAAGTTAATGACTATCTAAATCTGTGTTACATAATGTATTGCTATAGACCAAAAAAAAAAAATTAGTGAAGAATTATGTTAAATAATTTATTCCCCTTTTGTAGAAATAACTTACCTTTCACAAGGAATGGCATAGGGTTGTGGTTTTGTTACAAATGGTTATGTGAGTAATATGTGTTCATGGAAAAACATATACAGTATGAAATCAAAAGAAAACCATAAAAGTGCAATGATAAAAATGTACTACTGTACCAAAATGTACGATTGCTGTTGATTGTATGTATTTATATGGGTAAAAATCACGAAAATATTTAATGAAACAGTTTTTAAAAATGTGTGAAACATTACATGTAAAGTGTCTATAAGCAACATGTTGACATTTTATGCATGATTTTTCACATACAAACAAAGTTTATGACCTCATATAACACAATAACTGGGGGGACATTATACACTATCTGTGCTCCCTCCTCCTTTCACCATTTCATAAAGTTTAAATTATTGGGCTACATCAAGCAAAGAAAACAGCTAAGGAGATTCGACACATTCAACATATTATCAACCCTGAAAGGATAGTGATGATCCGTCAAATCTAATAAAATCGTCTAGGGAAGACAAGTTGTCGAAATAAAAATGAATGGAGATCACACTTGTTGAAGTTGTTTATAGTAAAATAATTCAACAGTGAAAATGAAAGCCATGTTTAATAGTGAAAGTAAAATAATTTCCATAAACACACATCATGTGATGAGAACTCACATGATTGGAACTAAACAGCTGTGTGACTATGAGAAAACCACTTGTTGGAGAGGCTAAACTTCAGTTTGCTAGTCAGCATAAAGACTGGACTTTGGAGCAATGGAAAAAGGGCATGAGGTCTCATGAATTCATATTAACCCTAGTCCAAATGATGGGTGCAACAGGGTAAAAAGGAAAGTGCATGAAGAAATGTATTCATCCTGCATAATGCCCACTGCCCTCTATGCCTCTGGAGGCAGTGTTATGGACTGGGATTGCTTCAGATGGTCAGGTCTAGACTCAGCAGTGTTATGTGGCAATAAATAAAGTCTACTGATGATCTGAATAAAATCACTGAACAGGTTATCACATGAATGTTTTCCTTCCCTAAACGTACAGGCATATTTCTGGGATCAGTTTCTGAAGGAGTTGTTCTTGGAGTTAGTAATCTTTTTCACACATGTCCTGGCCACACATGACCTTGTCTGTGCAGTGTACCAGAGTGGCGCTGTGTTTTTGGAGGCCATAATATGCTCAAAAAGCACACAAGTTGTGTGGTGCACCTGGGTGGTGATGGCGCAGGCGCCTGGGCCCACTCATAGTTGCTTGGAATTGTATTTACGATTAAAACTACACACCTTTTTACACATATATAATTACCTAACATGACCTCATAAAGTACAATAAGCATTCTGGTAGCAGCATAGCAGCAACTGCTCTGTTATCATGCAAGAAGAAATTCTTTTTAAAAGACTTGGTGTTCAGTTGCTTTTTCTTTTTGACTCTTAAGCTTTTTGATTATAACCTGTCAAGACTTAATTTCCCACATAAACATTCACCTTTAATTAGAGGATTAAAACATTATGAATATATCTATTGTGTTATGGCCTTATTTTGACAAATAAGTGTGTTGCTTAGTATTTGTTTGCAGCTACTGTATTTGTCAAAGGACAGAATTGCTCCAACCAGTTTAACCAGGAACTAGTCAGGGATTATTCTGATTTCTATCCATGATACAATGGAAATTTATTATCCAAACACTGGCATATGAATGCCATATAAATTGTTTAATCATATATTTTATTTCAGTTCAACATTACTAAGTTATGACAAGAAAACTTTTAAACCAGCTTGTTTACTGTTCACTTTTTAGTCAACAGATATTGTGTAATAAAAAATAATACATGTATAAAAACTTAATTTCTTTTAAATTCACACATGCAGAACATAATCCATAGGCACATTCTCTTGTTTAAACCAAAGGGTTATCTCAAACATTTAAAGACTTTAAAGACTCTTTTAGCACATTTTGGGAAGCTTGCACCTTTTAGTCTAGTAAACAAGTCGACAATAACCTGAACAAAACACTTATCAAGTATTCAAACCACAACCCCATTCTGCACAAACATCAGCTCACACCCCCTATCCCTATAGGCTGCTTTTTTCACCCAGTCCAGCTCTGCACGGATGAATTACTGTGGATGGTTTCCTTCCACAGTCCAAAGACATGCAGATTGACTGGCATTACCAAATTACCCCTAGAGTGTGAATGAGTTTGTACGTGTGTGCCCTGAGATGGATTGGCACCACATCCAGGGTGTACCCTGCCTCGTGCCCTAAGTCTCCTGGGATAGGCTCCAGGCCCCCAATGATCTATATAGATGATGAGTGAATGAGTGAGTGAGAGAGTGGTATACTTGCGTATTGAGGTAACTTATTTGCAATAAGTTTTATGGTGAGTGATAGATATACATAAGCTTACACATGAAAATATTTGTAAGTGTAATAGATGTGTAATATTTATATATAAATGCATACATATGGCTTTATATATGTGCAATATGTATACATATATGTAATTATTATATACAATAAAAATGTAATAAATTAAATAAAAAAGGTGGAATTTCCACTGCTGAAAGATTTCACAACTAGCCACAAGCTGTATTTCGTCGCTGCAACACATGACACGACACGGGATTGAGTTCCTCGAAATGTCAGGGACATAATTACACGGACCATAGGCTGTCACAAGTGCAGTCGGAAGATCGAACATCTCTGATGACGTCATAGACAACACCCCCGTCTGGCCCATTCAAATCACCGGCTTTCGCGTGGGCTGCTCACGAGCGGACCCAACCTTCCTGACGTCACAAATGGTTTGAGTTCAACACGCCTTCTTACCTCCTTCATAGGCGCACTAAATAGGGAGGGAAAAACCCGCTTATATAGTGCACCCAGGGTTTGTCACGCTACTGCGGTGTTGTTAGATGTTGCGCACGCCGCGCGAGCGCTATAAAGTAGCCGGCTCAGCTGGTTGAGGCCGGTTTTCGATCCTGCTGCCGCATTTTGGCGTCTTTTAGATAAAAAAAATAAAATAAATCCGCGGTGTATAATGAGAGTGTGAGATGGCGCAGAAAGACACGTTATTACATCTCTTCGCTGGGGGGTGAGTAGAATTTATGAATTAATATTTTGTGTGTGTGTCATGATGAAATTGCTGTGTGTTACTTAACGTGGACGGCTCGTTCTTCTTAATATGTTTGCCGGCGCCGTTATATTTCTGGATCAGTTTACCGAATTTATCCATCTAATGGATATAATTGAGGTCAGTTTGATAATAGTGATAATTAAAACATTCCGTTTTTTCCACAGCGAGCGGAATGACATTGAGGTTTCAGGTCGCTAGTCAGGTTAAGCACGCTAGCACAGGGAAGTTGCTAGCTAACTAGCTAATCTCACGCCATGTCTGACGTATGGGTTTGTCCGGTTGAGTCCAAAGCTAAGGATGCTATTAGTAGAATTAATCTGGAAAGACTTGACCTTGTGTCATTAGATAGGGGCCACTTTTCTACAGTAGTCAATTTGTAAATTTGAAGGTAATCATGTGGTAAATAAGGATATTAGGCTGTTTATTGCGTCTACATTCATTTGTCGTCATAATTACGTTTCTTTATGTTCTGTTCTATTTATTATCTGTAGCCCTTAAACTCCGAGCATTTTAGCCATTTCTTTCGTTTTGCTGTTTTATTTATTTATTATTTTTATAAACATGTATAGGGCTCACAACATAAGCAATATGATGAACTGAATTGTATTTCATTTTAACCAACTGTACAAACATGACTAAGCCAAAATGCATATAATGTAAAAACTGGTCCCATGTACAAAGAAGTAGCACAGTTACACATGATCACATGTCATTGTTTTTGGTTGTTTATATAACCAGAAGAAATTAATAATAAAGTGATGGTAAAATGTACGCATTATAAAAGTAATTACACCTTTCCTTCTACCTGACATCGGAAAACCTAAATGCACAGTTTGATGTCTGAAGCCTCCCATTAACACACACTGGCAAAGCTTTCATATGTCATTGACTTATGCTTTGTTGTCAGCGCAGTTTAAAGTGTCATAGTGGTAGACTGACTTAATGCATCCACTCATTCTCCACACTTGCATATCCATCCCAAAGGCTTTTTTTTTTTTTTTTTTTTTTACATCTTATTTCAATACTGATTTAGATGGTCAAAAGTTCAGCCACATAATCTCTGGGTACGAAAAGGTAGTTTTGCTTTTCACTCATCCAAGGTCAATCCCTCTGGAGCTATCTGACAAAAACAGGACCTGTAACTACGGGTTACATGATCTTGCATCAGATCTTCTTGTTCCAGCGTAAATGTTTTTGTAATTTATACCATATTTTATTTCATTTATTTGCATAATGATTTCATAAATCACTTTTTTTATATAAAAAGTTATTTTTATATACATTGTATAAGCATGTTTTCTTTAAGTGGGAGGATGTGGGAAATGCCATTGACTAAATTGTAGTAAAACATGTACATGTATGCATGAAAACATAGTCTTTAATATAGTGAATTAAGCAACAGTTATGTTCCAGTCAGTCTTTTATTACTTTAGAGATAGATATATGAATAAATAGGTAGCAATTATGTAGATAATTTTTTGATCCCAAAGGAAATACCAGATGTCCAGCAGCAATAGAGGCAGTAACACAAAGAGATGCTTGTGGATGTGATTGCACACTGTACATATAAGTCAGAGCAATAATAAAAAAGGCATAAATTAAGTGAAATGCGGAACAACCTTGATTTGCAATTGAATTTATGACAAAGTAAAGTTTTAGTACAAAATGAGTAGGGCTTTGTACACTATAGCCTGCTGGGGTGGCTAATATCAGACTCCAGTCCCTACCTTCACGTGTGTGTACGTTCTTGACATATTTCCATGTGTCAGTGTGTTTGGAAGTTGTCATGTCACTAAAATCTGCTCTGTATTTATACACGTCTGTGCTTTCACCTGCCTCCTGGAGGCTTTCCAAAAAGCTACTTTAAGTCAAATGTTTAGCTTTGAGTTTCTGCAGAGTTGCTTCTAAGTCTCTCAGCCTGAAATAATTTGTTATTCCATAAGTCCAATGCAAATCTATCACTTTATCTGTCGGTGATTAAAGGGTACTGTTTTTGTATATACTTAAGTTTGTTTGTGTGTGATTGCGTAATATTGATGACGCAATGTCACCTATACATACATAAACACACACCATCTTATCTGATAAAAGACATGTTGTAAACAATTGATCTAATTTAAATTAATTCTATAACTTGTCATAATTTACCCTGACATTTGTGTAGTAATTATTTTTAAATCTCAATCAGGCTTTAGAATGATCAGATAGTATTTGTATATTGTATGTACTTCTGTTCTAAACAAATGTCTCGCCACTATTGCAATCACCTATCGTACGGTGCCTTAAGCTTAGGCTAAAGTTCATTTAATCCAACCAGTTTTACGTCAACCAGCTTTGCGTCAGTCAGGTGAACTGTGCCCTGACTTTAACTTTAGGGCATGGAGGTGATGCAAATATAGTGAAAATCGCTTAACCTGATGGTTTGTGTAAACTAGAATTTTCTTAGTTCCCTTCCAGTTTTATATCAAATAGTTTTTTTTTTTTTTTAATTTATTTTGTATTTTTTCCTGGCCTATTGTTTTATATAATTTTACTTTTTTTTTAGACAACTTTATTAGAGCTTTTGTATAATAGAATTACTGTGCTTTTTTTTTGTCGTCAGTCTTGATCAGTAGTTTCATGATCGATACTACCTACGTCATTTTTTCTTTTTTAATGTGTTGCAACCTTTCAATTTGTTCTCCCTGACCTGTGTAACTCTTAAAACAGCAACCTTTAGTGATGTTTGCCAAAATGTGGACTCGCTGACAAATCAGAAATACTTTAGTTTTGAGCATCTTTATTAGGAGGCAAATACTTTTTCTATGTAGCCCCTACTTCTTCAGCAGCAAGATGGATAAAGCAGTTTTAAAACCAATAACATTCTTTCGTTATTATAATTGAGAAAGCTATTTAATGTAGTACTTTGTTTTAAAGTGGGTGTGTAACAGTTTCTGTCTCTTTGCAGATGTGGTGGTACAGTGGGTGCCATTGTGACCTGCCCACTAGAAGTAATAAAGACGAGACTACAATCATCAGGTATCACACTCAGACCGGTGTTTCAAGTGCAGCTTGGTACTGTCAGCGGAACCGGCGTTATTAGACCAGGACCAGTAACGCCTAGCCTCTTGCAGGTCCTAAGGTGAGCAGGAACTTTTTAACACAACAAACAATAGTAGACGTAAATGTGGCGGTCTGAGAACATACAGGTTGTCCAGAAAAGTCCAAATATGCTATGTTGAGCAAATGTGCTGATCCGACTATATTGATCAAACTCTGCAGGGATATGTTGCAGCATCTGTGATCATTTGTAATGTGTAAGGTGAACATTTGTTATACTTAATTTTTTATCTATTTTTACCATGTATTTAATCTTCTTGTTTCCTGCTTTTGGACTCCCTGTAGAGTTGCTGTGCATTTTTATACACTGTCTAGAAATGTATATGTTTATTTTGCACAAAAAACAAAATAACAGTCCATGCATTGAACTGAGTGTAGCATTGAAGATGTGATGGAATTAATGAAGGGCCTAAGATCTCTGCAGCCTTCAGAAAGTCTGTAATAATTTTGTATATAAATTCTTTTTTTAATAAATAATTATGCAGTCATTTCTTTTGTTCACTTAATATAGCATCTTGGTTAAAGTTTAGTATAGTCACAGTTTATGTAACTGATATCAGAGATCAGTTCATAAAACAATTTACTCAAGTAAATGACAAGAGAACACTCCATTTCAACCTCATGTGCTTAGCTGGCAGAACTTCGCAGTGTTCTATAAAAGCTGACACGGCACAAGACGAAGAGCGACTGTGTCCTTATATGGGAGGTCAGCCATTGCACCCGGGGAACCTTGCAAATGCTCTGGGAAAGCTGTGCTGTCACATGGTTTCTCTGCTATGGATCATATTACCCGTTGCCAGCCCAGGCTGGTTGTGTCTGGGTCTGAGTGTACAGTACATTCCCTTTCAGCACATTATGTCTTATCTATGTTTTATGAACGGAGAACTGAATAGAGGAGTCCCATGTTTTGTGGTGCTTTTATAAAATTATGAAATGGCTTCCTTGTTATTTGTCCTCTGTTAAAGTTTGATAGTGTTCTGGACAAAATGTGCTTCATGGAGAGCTTGAGGTGTGAGCTATTTTAATGGACTTTGTCAAGGTTTGTCATTGTTTAGCCAGGTGACCACCTTTTTGTTACAGGGTTTGTTTATTAAAATACTGACGTTCCTGTTTTGTAAAAGAAATATAGGTTTTGTCAGATTTTAATCTGTAGGTTATGATATGGATTGTTACTTTTGCATTTCAAGGCCCTGAAGTTGTATTGCTCAGTCCATTTGTTTGGCACTTGGAGAACTATATCAGATATACTGTATTTGGAGCATTTAAAATAGAGAACCACAGGGCATTAAGAAAGCTTTTTAGTCTGTTCACGATTAAATATAGAGGTTTTCAAAGAAACACTTTTCAAACATCCTGCCACATGAACCTGCCCTCAGCAATATCAACTTATTTACTTGGATTAATATTGGTGCATTGTGTGGAACATAGGGTGGCCTGTATGTGGAATAAACATTACCTCTTAGGTCTACAATGACTATGTGGAGAGCAAAAATGACCGAGGTCATGTTTACTCAAAGACTAGATAATTAACTTTTCTGACAATGAGATCAACCATGAAATGTGCTTGTATCAAGAATGAAGGAGCAAACTGCAATACAGATCTAAGCATTACTGCATTTAGCATCACGACCAAACAAGAAATTTCAAATATGCAGTTATTTGATCTGGCTAAACTAGCTTGAGTTAATTGTTTCTTTTTTTCTTTTTTTAACCTTTCCTCAACCAGGTCAATTTTGGAAAAAGAAGGGCCAAGTTCACTGTTCCGAGGACTGGGTCCAAATCTGGTTGGCGTTGCTCCATCAAGGTAAAAAGTAAATCCAGTTCTAACTACCTTTAATGTGGTGCAGTCTTGCAAATATCAAACTTAATTAAATAGACAAACACTCATAGGCAAGGGTGCTTTCTCCCCCCCCCTTAATTGATAACCAAGCCACAGGGCCTCAGGAATAATTGTAAATCAAGCTGCTTTGTTTCTCCTCTTTTAGAAGTGCATTAAAGGAAAGAACCAGTGTGGAACTGACGGTCCTGAAACTGAAAGCACTGAAGTCTTAGTCTAAATTGGCAGGCTTTCAGCAGTCCTTTAGTTTTACAATGAAATGAACTCTAACTCTGCAGGTTGTAATGCAGAGCACATCGACAGGAGGTTCCAATTGCTTTATGTAATTTTTTTTATTTCCCCAGGGCAATATATTTTGCAGCCTACTCGAAGTCAAAAGAGACCTTCAATGGCATATTTGTGCCAAACAGTGGAGCAGTGCACATGTCTTCAGCTGGGATTGCAGGTGAGGGACTCTGAGGTCCCATTGTCCAAGCTACAATCAGCAGAAAAAGAAATTATGCAAATATGCAGCAGATCTCAGACACTTGAAGTTTTAAACTTAAACATATTCAGATAAAAGGCAATCCTGTGCTTCTGGTAAAACAGGGCTGCTATTCATTTTCATATTTTATTAGTTAGTTTGCAGCCTCTGACTTATTTTTTTTTTTACTAGGGATTGGTTTCATCCATGTAATAGACAGTAAAAAGCTGTATTTAGTTCTTATTTAATTAACTTTTATTTGTGTGAAGAGTGGCACATTTTGTGATTGTGTGTTGAAGGTTTTCATCTTTTTTTTTTTTTTTTTTTTTTTTTTGTTATTTTGTTTTTTGTCTCCCAGCATTCGTAACAAATTCATTGATGAACCCTGTTTGGATGGTTAAAACCAGGATGCAGCTTGAAAAGAAGTATGTTGATGCACACATCACTTGCAAAATTAGAGTAGGACAGGCTGTACCCAAAGTTTAATCGGTGCATGTGCAACGTGCACTTTTCGAGGGGCGCATAAATGTCGTTAATAGGATCCTGCTGTTATTTGATATTCGCAGTAACGAGCATGTGACCTGGAAGGGCTGCACTATAAATATCCCTCAAAGTGTGCCGCTCATAGCTTAAATGGCTCGAGATATATTCATGCCTACATGCACCAGTATCGCCTTGAGGGTCACAAGAGAACATTTTATATTTGAAACGTTTTCTAAATATAGTCCTATAATGAACAGTCGTACCCACTCTACACCCCTGAAACATTGCGTAACTAATGTACAATCGGGGGGAAAAAGATAACCTACTGCAAATATTTCCCTGCTGCTACACTTAATTTAGTTAACCTGCATGTAATGTATATGTCATTTGGGAACTGCAGCCTGTTTCACAGTTAGCCACATCACACAGTCTAAATCTACATTACAGGTTTTTAACCTAATTTAAAAAGGCTCTTTAGAGAATTTGCTAATTAACTGCTTTGTTCTTTCAGGGCACGAGGAGAGAAGAAGATGAACGCATTACAGTGCGCACGCTACGTATACAGGACGGAAGGTGTACGAGGCTTTTACCGCGGCCTCACTGCGTCATATGCTGGAATCTCAGAGACCATGATTTGCTTCCTTATCTACGAGACACTGAAGAAACACATTGCAGAGAGACGAGTCATGTCAGCCAACAACAATGGAGAAAAAAGAGCCTCTGACTTCCTGAGCCTTATGCTAGCAGCTGCTTTTGCTAAAGGCTGTGCCTCCTGCATAGCATATCCACATGGTACAGTACTCTCGTGAATTTGTGTCTATGCAAATAAATAAACACTGCTAACACGCGCATGTACTGATAAAATGTGCGTGTCTATACATAGTATAAGGGTCACATCAAGAATGCATAACAGATACTTAGTGTGCTGACTTGCAAGTGACCCTTGTGCTTTATGTAACTGTACTTTCTTTTATCAGACTTTCTCTATTCAGCATGTTTTTTTTTTTTATTTTATTATTTTTATTTTTTTTGGAACCTTTCAGTGCCCCCCCTCCCGCTGTGATCTAATGCTTAGTGTCTCTTGTCTCCCCCCAGAGGTTATTCGGACAAGGCTGAGAGAAGAAGGCAGCAAATATAAATACTTTTTCCAAACGGGTCGCCTGGTAGCAATGGAGGAAGGCTACGCTGCTTTTTACAGAGGACTCATTCCACAGCTTATTAGGCAAATTCCAAACACGGCTATAGTGCTTTCCACCTATGAGCTCATCGTCTACCTGTTGGGACAGCCCTCCAAATGAAGAACAGCAAAACTTGCACAAAGAGACTTTTGGACCTGCAATTAAACTCGGAGAAAACGAAACCTGTTGTGAGAGACTGTTTTTGTCTGAGGATGCAGGTTAAAGTTAGAATCCAAAGACTTTAAAAAAAAAAAAAAAAAAAAGCCTATTTTTGTATTTGAATGCATATGTTCTACTAAATGTACAATTCTCAATTTATGTTGAGCCTGCATCCTTACTGACATTTTTTAATTTCAGGTATGTAAGATGTTAATATGGTACTCATGTAAGCTTTAGAGCCATTTGTTAATATTGCATCACTGTACAGAAAGAGGTCATTCTAAAGCACATAGTGATATTAAGTTAAATTATTCTTATTTAATTTTTTAGTTGAAGTTTTTAATTTTAGTCATGGTTCTGTCCAGTCTGCTATGGTACCTATTCAAAGGTGCTGAAGCTGATCTCTCCATGGGATCTTGTTCTGAATAGGAAGCAAGGCTGGTATGTTGATTATATGAAGGAGAGCTCTTTGGCACATACTGTAAATTTGATGTTGCAGTAGATTTGCTCATATTCATGTAAAGTGACCTTGCCTGTTAATATCTGTTTGTGAAGGTACGTTTTACAGTAAAGGGAAATACATAAGCAGTGGTTCAATAAAACGAATGTTGAACAGAAAAACTTTTCCTTTGAAGTGTGTTCCAAGAAGGCTATTAAAATTTCTTAATACAGTTATCTACATCAAGTCATCTCTATAAATGGGTGGGAACTGCAAATATGGCAAAGGCTTTTTTTTTTTTTTTAATCAATATTTTGCATTAATTATAAATGCATGAACTTTGCAAGAAGTGGCTAGATGATGGATGATTAATATTATGGGTAAATTTAATCATTATATTCAACATGTGCCAGACTGTGCTTGTATCTTCATTTTTTTCATTTGCAAATTATACCGAGGACATGGTGCATCTCTAACAAATCTTCACATTGCATGTTTAATCCCTTTTACAAAGGCCATCCTTTGGAAATATATCAAATTTAAACTAATGCATTCATTCTTTTAGTATTATGTCATGTTTAGGTTAGTGTCAAATTCAGGCCCTGGTAATTTTTTTTCCCCTTGGTTAATAGTAAAAATAAATTTCATGTAAAGTCTAAAAATTTGTATAGTGTGTGACCGGAGCCAGGCACTTCTTATTTAGACCAACTACTGTACACCCATAAAAGGGTTCAACTGCACAGTTAAGCATTTAATGTTTGAGTTGGATACTGCATTATGAAATGACTTGTGCACTGTGCTGTATATGAATGTCAATCAAAGAGGAAAAATGTTGGATTAGTGGTGTATCTGCAGCTTTTCTAAAAAAATAAAATAAAAAAAAATAAATTCACCATCGATGAGCCACCAGTTCCACACATGGTGCTGTGCACACAAACATTGGCACGCTCATTAACACTTGGGGTAAATTACAGTAGCCTACTGGCATGTTTTTGTTAACTGAAGAATGGAATCTGGAGCTGTCTAGGCACCTATAGTATACAGTACTATATGGACAATAGTTTGTGCTCATCTACCTACCACAATCATTTACCTCTTAAATATCCTGTTCCATTTTTAGTCTCTTGATAAGCTTTTACTTACTATTCCTTCTTTCCTCTAGATTCTGGAGCATGACTGTGTGGATTTGTCCATTCTTCCACAGGAGCTTTAGTGCAGGGTGAGGAGGCTTGGGGTGCAGTAAGAGGTCTGGGTTATTTCAAAAGAGTTCAGCTAAGTTAAGGTCATGTTCTTATGCACCAGACTTGACAACCTATGTCTTCATGAAGCTTGCTTTGTGCACAAGAGTATCGTCATACTAGAACTGGTTTGCTCTACTTAATTTTAGTGAAGGGGAATAGAATGCAACAGCATTCAAAGATGCGCTTTCAAATTTGTGGCAGCAGTTTCAGGAAGGACCATATGTGGCTGTGATAGTCCGGTGCTCACATACTTTTGGCCATATAGTATAGAATAGTGTTTCTGAAACTTTTTTGCTAAGGACCCAGTTCACAATAGGCATGATTTGCACACTCACTCACTGTCTATCCTGCTTTATCCTGTATTCAGGGTCACAGCGTGCCTGGATCCTAGCCCAGGAGATTTAGGGAATGGGGTGCGGGGATATCCCCCGGACAGGGTGCCAATCAGTAGTGTGTGAATATGTGTGTTAGTGTGTGTGTGCCCTGCGATGGATTGGCACCCTGGGATTCGTGGTATAGAAGATGAGTGAGTGAGTGATCATGACAGTGGTAGAAAACTAACTAGCTCCCCCGTGTGACTGAAAGATGTACTGCAGAAATAAATTGTTAGAATGGTGACCAAAATCAAATCTCTTGTAACCCATGGTTTGGAAACTGATGGTATAGAATATTAAACTATTACATAAAAATCTCACTCGTCGGCACGAAGCAAGGTACACCTTGGATGAGATGCCAATCTACTGCAGGGTGCATAAGCGCACACAAACTACGGGCAAAATGGAAAGGGAAGTTGGCCTAATTATTAGGCCCTAATATGCATGTCTTTGGACTGTGGGAGGAAATCCATCAAGCATTGGGGAACTTGCAAACTCCTCGCACAGACCTGAATCAAACCCTTGACCCTGGAGGGGCAAGTGCCACCTATACAATATTCTTAAAATATTCCACCGAAAGAATGTTCGCTGTTAAATTGTAATGGCGAGATGACTGTGTCAGTGACTGCAAAACTGCAGCTCTTGTGGGATGTTTGTGGGCTGCATTGGTCATGATATACCAAAAGTGATCGAAGGAAGGAAAAAAGGTGAACTGGCAACAGGGTCATGGGTGGCCAAGGCTTACTGATTCACAGAGGGAGTGAAGTCTGGCCTGTGTATTCTGATCCAATAGAAGAGCTACTGTAGCTCAAATTGATGAAAAGGTTAATGCTGGTAGAAAGGTGTCAGTACACGCAGTGCATCACTGATTTGGTGGCAACACCATTTGGTGGGGGACCTACTCAATATGAGGCAGGTGGGTCATAACGTTATGGCTGATCAACGTATGCCGCCAATGGCTTACAAAAGCTGGATGGACTTTTATTTTGACACGCAATTTGCAACCCGGAAGTGGTCATATGATTGACACACACTTATGTTGGCGCGTGCAGGCGCAGATGTGTAGCTAGGGAAGGGAAATAAATAATACAAATTATTAAGTACACTAAAGGGAAAAAAAAGCTTATTTCGCGATGGAGTTGGTGAACCAGATGTTGGTGCAGTATCCGCAGCTGGTGTACAGCGGGGTCGGGGCCGCAGCGTTTCTCACCGGCGGCGCGCTCTTTTACACAATCACGAACAGGTACTGCCGTGTCGCGCGTGCGCCCTGCCTCACGCGCTGAGGCCCGGTGCACGAGCCTGAGACACTTGCACACTTTACTTTATAAATGTGCCCATAAAACAGCGTTATGTCTTTGTTAATAATGCATAATTACTTTTATATACAGTGTGGTTGGACGTTTTATCTCATTCTAACCGTGTAAATTGTCATTAAAGCTGAAATAGCATTTAGCTTAGCTACCGTTTCATAGCGGTTTCCTAACATTACTTTTTTCCTCTACAAAATCTCACACAAGTGTCATTAACATGATCACCTTTTCTTCCTGCTGGAAAATTTAGATAGAAAAGTGAAAAAAAAGAAAAACAAAAAACAACTGTTATCACAGTAAGTGCTTTCCAGTTGATTTTATTCAAACTTTACATTTAGTCATGCAAATGAGGTTTTAACTGTTAAAATAGAAAAACATTTGCCTACTTTTTTGTTTGTTTGTTTGTTTGTTTTTTAATGACAAGGCTTCCAATAGTCTCAAGAAAATATAATTCACTGTTATTAAATATGTACCATTTTTCTATATAAAATCAATATTGGATGGCGAAGGGGTTAGCCCTGTGGCCTCGCACCTCCAGGGTTGAGGGTTCGATTCCCATCTCGTGTCTGTGTGCGTGCAGGTTCCAATACTTAAATTAAAATTGGTATTGAATTCTAATAAAACCAAATATATGTCGTTTACAAATTCTTACACTCAGTCGCTGCCTCAAATTATCAAGAAATAGAGAGGGTGTCAAGCTACAAATATCTAGGTTTTTTTATTAGATGAAGAGCTTTCTTTTAATTCCCATATTGTTAGTTTGGTGCAAAAACTTAAAGTAAAATTAGTTTTTTATTATAGAAATAAGGCTTGTTTTAATCTTAAAGCGAGAAAAGAACAGGTTGCAGCCACATTTTTATCTGTTCTTGACTATGGTGACATTCTTTATATGCATGCTTCAAAGTCTGTGCTGTGTTCACTGGACTGTTTATCATTCTGCACTACGTTTCATACCTGGTGCTAAATACTCTACACACCATTGTAATCTGTATCACTTATCTGGTTGCACCCATTGACGGTACGCAGGTTCATTTTCATTTACAAAGCAGTTGTTGGTTTGTTACCATCATACTTATCTGTTTTTTCATTGACTATAAATAATAGATATAATCTTCGGTCAAATAGTGTCATTCTTTTTAATGCGCCTATGGTTAGAACCAAATTTGGTAAAATAGCTTTTCATTACAATGCTCCTTCAACTTGGAATGAACTTCAGAAACAGTTAAAACTTAACATGTTTATTACACTTTTAGTTCAATTTACGCGTTACTGATATGTTTTTAGGTTATTTTTTGTCTATTTTTGTGATTGTTTTTTGAATTTTATATCTATTGTATGTATGTTTTTATGTTATGTTGTTTATTGAATTTTTTAGTTTAAGTCCATTTTTGTGATTGTTTTGTATTTTGTTTGTGTTTAGATATGTTTTTATGGTATTTGTTGTCTATTGCGTTATTCTGTTATTTTATATGTCCTTGGTGGTTATGTTGTGTCTTTTGTAGTTATGCTGTTTTAGTGTATATTGTCAGTTATGTGCTGCCTTCTCCTGACCAGGGCTCACTTGCAAAAGAGACTACTGTTTCAATGTGACTACCCTGTTAAAACAAAGGAAAAATAATAATAATTAAAAAAAAAAAAAGTTCTCCCAGTGCTTTGTGGGTTTCCTCCGGGTACTCCGGTTTCCTCCCACAGTCCAAAGACATGCAGGTTAGGTTGTTTGGTGTTCCCAAATTGCCTGTTCCAGTCCCCCACGTATATAAAATAAAGTGGTGTAGAAGATGAACGAATGAGAGCAGGAATAAAAAGCTTGTACAATTTCATAGATCTAGAAAATCTTTTTTTTTTTTTTTTTTTTTTTAAATATAGAATTATTAATTTTTCAAAAAAAACCAGAAAAAAACGTGAAATCTAGCTAAGCTAATAAGAGTGGCTTATATGGTTTATAAAGGAGATGTACAGAAGATATAAATGCCTTCCCTTATGAATTTTCATCTTAAGAATTGAAATTTTGCAAGAAATTTGCATCGGCATGCATACGCTAACCTTATTGACATGCGCCGATAAAGAAAAAGGTGGCAACTTGTTTGCATCAGTGGAAGCAACATGAGTTTACGATTATTTTTCAGTCAGTGAAAGCTGTTTCGAAAGAGTCAACCCACATTACAGATGTTGGCTTCGGCATGCATCCAAAAGTTACGTGATTTTTCGCAGAATTTGTATCGCAGTATGAATTGTCACCTTAAGAACTCGTCTCTATTTTGCAAGACAAAGGAGGAACAAAAATTTTAATCTGGTTAGCGTGTTTCTGCTGTGATTAGGGTGGTTTATATGGTTTAAAAAGCAGATTAAACTGTACAGTGAAACCTCGGCATACGAATGCTCTCCATTACGAATTTCCGTAAGAAATTTGCATTGGAAAAAACTAACCAAACTGCGACTAAGATTTGTGTACGTCTGGGAGCTAAGCGAGACGAGTTTGTGTTTTTTTGTTTGTTTTTTTCGTCAGCAAAAGCTGTTTCGAAAGAGTCAACCCACATTAGCCCTGTTGCCTCCGGCATGCTTTCAAAGGCTGTTATTTTTCGGATGGTTTTTTTTTTGTTGTTGTGATATTTATTTTTGAGTGGCTTGAATTAATTATATGCATTTACATGATTTCTTATGGGAATATTACCTTAAGAACTCGTCTCCAGAACAAAATAAATTTGTATGGCAAGGTTCCGCTGTATATCATAACGGTACATGCGTAAAATCTTTTTAAAGTATGCCACAAAGCGATCGTTTCAAGTGTATAGAGCTTAAAGCTTCAGATATTGTGAACATAAGGTAAATAAAAACTGTAAATTATTACTATTATTTTGCTTTTGCTACAGTTTAAGAGAATAGATGATGTACGGAAATTACCAGGGACGCCCCGATACGATATTATCATGATACCTAGCTGCCGATTCGATTTATATTGCAATTCATGATTTCTAGATTTTGTTTTGCTCCTGTGTGAGTAGTTGAGAGCACCACCTGTAGTGTTATAGAGGAACAGCAACATTTTGCTGTCTTAAATGCTATCATATAAATATAAAATGAATAATAAAAAAAAATCTGAATCGATTCAGACCCATGTCTATAATGCACTATACAAAAGAAATGTTTTGAATTTCAAAGCTTGTATCAAACTCTCTTCCTGTAATGTTGAAAATACCATAAAATGATAAATAACATTGTGTGTAAATACAAACCGGATTCCAAAAAAGTTGGGACACTAAACAAATTGTGAATAAAAACTCAATGCAATGATGTGGAGATGGCAAATGTCAATATTTTATTCAGAATAGAACATAGATGACAGATCAAAAGTTTAATC
>JAQQZT010000015.1:8206733-8223281 GCA_030068275.1 Clarias platycephalus | reverse complement strand
CCACATCATTGCATTCAGTTTTTATTCACAATTTGTTTAGTGTCCCAACTTTTTTGGAATCCGGTTTGTACATTAATCTTCTCAAATGTTTTTTTTTTTTTTTCCATAGGAAGAAACCAACGCACGTGAAGGTGAATTGTTGGTTCTGTAATCAGGACACGGAGGTTCCTTATGGAAACAGGAACTGCTGGGACTGTCCGTACTGTGAGCAGTACAATGGCTTCCAAGAGGTAATGTTTTGTTCAAGAAGCATAAAGAAAATGCACATTACTTGTTGATGCGGTCCTGAACAGTTCTGTCATTCATTTTTTTCTTATTCTTTTATTTTAAAAAAATAACAGAATGGTGACTATAACAAACCAATCCCTGCGCAATATATGGAGCACCTCAACCACGGCGTGTCAGCTGGCCTTCCTGTGTCCGAAACCCCCAAGACTCTGCAGTGGGTAAACTGTCAAATGCTGCTGTGCAAGAAATGCAACAACAACCAGACAGTGAAGGTTAAGCAGCTGGCTTCATTCACTCCCAGAGAGGAGGTAGGTCTGATTGAGTGATGTTCAGTGTGGTGAAAGGACCTCTCAGGGCTAGAGCCCTGATAAAGGGTTATCACTTCTTTAACTGTTTGGATAAAGATTCTAATGTTTTAAAAGAACGACATGTGCAACTGTATAGTAGACCGCATGCCTGAGACTAGAGCAAGGCCAGAGTGTGTTAATTAACCAATATCAAAGGAGAGGGAATAATGTTGTGCATATCTATGCTAAACTTGAATGCATTGATAGAAATAAATGAGGAGCCACAAGATCTCGTGATGTATTTTACCTTAAATATACCCATGTGTGCATGTATGCCGTTTCAGAAGACGCCCATGTTAGACATAGTTAAAGATAAAAACTAAGTATGAATCAATTCAAAATTGAACAATGTGGCTTGTAGACTTAGTTCTACAGGAAACTGCTCCTTTTATGATAAAACATAGTCATTAAATGTAAAGCAGCTGAGTCGATCGGCAGCTGATCGAAATCAGACGACGATCACTTAATTTTTACGAATCCGTTGTCTCCCAACTGGTCGTTCACATAAACCGATATCATTGTGATGGCATAAAATCACCATGAATCGACGGGAACATCAACATGCTGTCACCAGTCTGGGAATATTGCCAAGTTCTTTCAAAAGATGTCAAATTTGCAATATGCAAATGCATTTTTTTCCCCCTTTTTTTAAAAAACAAAGCCACTTAAGAGCAATAATGAATAATTTGAGTATCTTTTCAATTCTCTGTCGAGGGTCAACTTAGAGGATTTAGCTGCTGCCACTTTTCATAAAACTGTTATCCCCAAAAATAATAATGAAGAAAGAAATAAAGAACAGTTCCCAACTCAGGTTTACCTTATTGCTCCATGCCCGCGAGCTGACCATGAGCGACTTTTCAGCACGGCTGCACACATTCTGGATGATAAGAGGAATAGATCGTCTCTTTACAAAAACGTTCTGATATTCATAAGGAAACTCCTGCCTCGCTGCTTACTAAAGAGCAGCCATGATTGGCTCGCCAAATACAAAGTGACTGAGTTTATTTAAAAACGTTTGGTGCAGGGTTTCGATTTATTTATTGACGCCGCCTGGTTCCATGTGCTGCACGTTATAAAGAGTTAGTATAGTAGGACAGTCACATTTTTAGATAAGCATTTCGGTATTTGTCAAAGCTCCCTAATGCTATTTAAGAAACGGAACATGTTTATTAATTAGTCCAGCATAGGCTATTTTATTGGTTTCGGTTCCTCTATAATTTACATGAAATGATGTGAGAACTGAACCTGCTGCATGTTGTGCCTTCCAATAACTAAAAGTTGTAAAGTTATATTTTCTCTTAATTATGAAAGTGCTCTATTTATCGCCATAAATAGTAAATAAATAAACAAAACTACACAATAAATAGAAGAATAACCTGTGATCAGGGATCGTTATCTGCCGATTATGATTTCTATGACTGGGGATCGGTGATTTGCCCCAAAAACCCTGATGGGGAAATCGGCTAATTAAAATGTCATCCCCTCTTTCCCCAGGAATGAACCTCCTTATGTTGATGAATGAGCCCTTTGCCGGAACCTGTGAGCTTGTACTTGGTCTTGTCAGGGTTGATTACCTCATCATTCATGAGATAAATTCTTGCATTGTGTGTGCGTGTGCGCACCGCTACATAATCATGATTAGATTACAAATGATCAAAGTCATTCATCAACTCTAAGTACTGTAGAGAAAATCTCTGTGACAAACCTGTCTGTTGTTAATGACTGAATTTCTAAAACAATGAATCTATCTTCTGTCTTTTCAACTTCTCAGTTTAAAACAGTCTCCCTTATAAGGGTTCGAGATCTGTCATCTATATCCTAAAGTACAAAATTGTGCCTGGATGATTGTTTTTCTTCTTTTAAATTTTTTTGGAAAAGCATGCTGCGGTCAATAAGATTTATTAGTTCCGCGTTCCCCTCGTACACATCTGATTGTCCAGGTTTTTTACCTCAGCTTGTACAGATTCATCAATCAGAACGTTTGATAAGAATCTCTTACCTGCAACTGACACTCAATTACTTGTTTTCAGAGTCAGTCATCAATCCTGTCATCAGTTAACTGAGTGTAAATAAAAAGAGTGTAAATAGCATTTGTTTTGTGGTTGTGGGCGTGTCTCACTGTAAAACCTGCTTTCATTCTTTCTGAAGGACAATTATGATGAAGAGATTGAAGTGTACAAACATCATCTTGAGCAGACGTACAAGTTGTGTAGACCGTGTCAGACTGCAGTGGAGTACTACATCAAGCACCAGAACCGGCAGCTCAGGGCTCTGCTACTTAACCACCAGCTCAGACGCAGCCGAGACGCAGACAAAGCCTTCATCACGGTCAGTGCAGTGCTCGGTGTTCGCTGTGTGTTGCGGTCAATGTTACTTTTATTTATACTGTTCTTGAAGAAATATTTGTAGTGGTATTATTCTCACCTGTGTTTGCTAATAAAACTGCCCTGTCTACATTAGGATCAATAAAATTCCTGTCTCGAGGTGTCTAGTAGTAGTGTCTTATAGTAAAAAAAAATTTATTCAGTTACATGTCATGGTTCTTTTGTGTTGCAGTTCTCGTATCGCCACACTTATTTTAAAAATCTATTTTAAAATAAAGGTATTAAAAAAAAAAATTTTTTTTCTTTCTTTTTTTTTTTTTTTTAGCATTTGAGGTGGTAAAATTGTGCCATTCCTGGTGCTGTAGTGGTTAGCACTGTCGCCTTGCACCTCTATGTGCATGGAGTTTGCATGTTATGCATGCGGTTTCCTCCGGGTACTCCGGTTTCCTTCCACAGTTCAAAGATATGCAGGTTAGGCTAATTGTCGTTTCCAAATTGCCCATAGTGTGTGAATGGGTGTGTGAGTGTGTGTGCCCTGCGATGGATTGGCACCCTGTCCAGGGTGTACATGGCCTCGTGCCCCAAGTCAAATAATTTGTGACGTTTGTTTAGTATTGTAATTAAATCTAATATCGATTGAGGATATGTATAAAATCTTGAATACCCAAAGTATCTCAATGCCAATCTAAATGGCACCTACAGTAGGTATCGTGATAATATCATATCCTGGTGATTCCCCTCAATATTTTGTAGTAGTTTGATATTACAGTTATACTCACACAATCATAACATTGTTAATGGTGCTTTATTAGTGATTTAATAATCATTAGTGATTATTAAATTTGATTTGTGTTAATTCCTTAAAAAAAGACCTAATTGATGCTTTGGCTGTTTTTCGCACTCGTACTGTGCATGGTTAGTCTTTCAGACGTGACACATAAACTTTCCAGCCATGACCCATGTATGTGCCAGCTCATGAGCTCTTCATGTCTGTTTGCTACAGAGCTCCTACACAGTCTCCAGCCCCACCTGGCTCATAGCGCTGCGTGCCCTGGCTTTCCTCGCTTGTGCTTTCCTGGTCGCGCTGGCTGTGTACGGATCTGGAGACACATCCTCCCCCTCAGATGGCTCCGACATCCTGAAGGGAGGAGTCGCACCACCCCAACACGCTCTCCAAAATGACACCGAAGCCAAAGTCAATGACAGCACCAGCACTGGAAGCGGACAGATGTGGAGCGATTTGGTGAGTCTTCTTCCAGAAGAGGCTGTACAGAACGCCAAGCTGATCTGGGAATCCGGAAGCAACCATCAGATGGCCGTAGCTTCTGTCGGCCTTTTGACTTGCATCACCGGTGTCCTAATGGCAGGGCCTGTCAGGTGAAAGGCACATTCATTATTGTTTGAATTAATGTATTAATTTTTGTATTACGCATCCAGTTTGTCATGCTGTATTTGTAGTGTAACTTTATTGCATCTCTTCCTTTCCTGTCTATTGAAGGTTAAGAAGAATTGACGCCTTCGCTTCCTTCCTTTGGCTCCTCGTGTTATGCCTGTACTTCGTTGAGTTCTACCTGAAGTCGGACATCCCCGATTGGCTGGACGTGATTAAGCTTGGCGCCACGTCCTTGTGTTGCTTGGTCGGATTCGCCGCAGCCGTGGCCACCCGCAAGCCCGCGAGTCAGAGGAGAACCAGAGGCCGCAGGTCAGAATCTGAACAGTGACACTTCACTAAGCCATTTATAAGGAATAGTTGTGCAGGTTGCTTTGTAGGACTTCTGTTTCGGAGTACTGCATTTGCAATCATCATCTTTTCTCCTCCGTGGATGTAAACCTGCTATATGTTTGCAACCATCAGTACCGTCTCTTTCCTATCTTCATTTTGCATTTTGTAGCTTTAGGGACAAAGTGGACCGGTTCTCCAAGAAGCATAACAATGGTCACACATTTAAACACGCAGTTGTTGTTAGCGGCACCCCAGCCTTATTCGAATAGAAGATCCAATTAAAATACAGACCTTTTGCTAAACATTACTGCAATTATTATTATTTCTTTTTTTCTTTTTTTTGGTTAAGATTTTTTTTTTTTTTTTGTCATATCAGAGTTCCATCTGCAGTCAAAACACAGTTCAGGAAGTAAAATGTGACAGAACCGACCACATTTTCCAGAGAATTAACGCACTTGTTGTTTTTTTGCTACATCCTGCATGTCTGTACTAAAACAGCAATTCCCTATTTGTAATGTTTAGTCTATTTAGTCTAATTTAATCTTGCTGTCTTTTAGTGCTCCACGTATATTTGTAATTTATAATAATTTAATCTCTTTCAGGCATTTAGAACATTTCCATAACTTTTAAAATATGCAATACTTTATGGCCAGATTTTCTTCATTTCATCACTCCAGCAATGAGGACGTGAATTTTTAATAGCACACCTGTTGAATTCTGTGTTATCTTTAAATATTTGGTCCAGAAAAAATGGTACTTATACTTGACAGCAAAAAGTTTGAAGCTCAAGCTCAATTATAAGCCGGTCAATTAATTCTCTACCGGTTTGAGAAACAGTACACTACTAATACTGATTATTCACTAAACATTACTAATCAAAGCATGCATTTAGTTGTGTGTGTGTGTGTGTGTGTGTGTGTGTGTGGTGTTTTCCTGTGTGGTGAGAAAAGCTATACTCAAGATGCTGGTAATTTAGTCTCAAAACACTATCTGACAATTACTTGAAACTGTACTCGCTTTTTTTTTCCCAATACCAAATCATGTGTGTTTATTATATTTGAACAAATTATGACGACGAGGGTTTTCCTGAGGGAGCTGACCTGAAAAGTATTTCTGTGTTTTTGAGAGTTGCTGAGGTAAACTGAGGGAATGCGGACCAAGTAAAAGCCATTGAAAAGACCAGCAATACTAAAGATTCAGCATTATCAGCCCTGCTAATACCAAGGAAGAAAAGAACATCGTAAACTTTTGATAGACATCTCAGCTAGCTTTCCCCCCCCCCCGTGTGTTTGTGTTTATTTATATCAGAGACTTCTGAGTGTAATATGGGTTTGACTTTGGTAAATGGGCTATATGTATGTTTGACTGTCGTTAAAATATCCAAGTTGAATTTTCGCGTATTTCATGAACAGACAACGTTGCCCAGTGTTGGATGTTTCATTTATTCATTCTTTTAGTGAACAAATGAAATTTTACTAGCAGGATTTGAATGGTTTGCCAAAACACTGATGTCACGTCACAGATTTTGCATACATAGTTGTGATTATATGGCTGGGTTCCAGCATCAGTGATTTAGCTGAAGGTTTTTTTTTTTTTTTTTTTCCCTTGGGACCCCATGCTACAGAGTTACAGGAGACACATGAGACAGGTTCTCAGCCAAAGCAAACAAATGTGAAAATAATTCTAGTCAGATAACCTAATTCCCTTAAAAGATGAAAGGACCTAGGATGTGAAATGTGAACTTTGACCTGTGAATTTTGAATTTATGAGGCCCCAGACTTGCGAGCCGATAATATTGAAGGAAGAAATTTGTCATTATGTAGCACTTCCACCGGATACTTTTCCCTCCATGTTTTTATTTTTTTTATTTTTTTATTTTTTTATTTTTTTTTTTTACAGTTCCTTAGCGCACGTTTGAGAGAAAACAAATAGCCACCGTGTTCATTAACACACTGTGGTTTTATAGTAAAATGTTTCTCTCTCTCTCGTTCTGCTAATGTTTTTTTTTCTTTTCTTTTTTTTTTTTAATCAGTGTTGTGTAGTTGTGGTGTAATTAACACTTTTAATTCACCGTATTCTAACCTTTTAACATTGCCTCTATATTCTGACTGAGTTGAATTCATTAAGGCAGTATTTCTGTATTCTTTGTGGATGATGGAAGAAGCGATGTCCAACATCAGGGTATTTCATTTTATTAGATTTTTTTTGGTAAAGAAAAACATTTCTATATTAATCTTACATTGAGAAAAACAACTGAAATACGTTTAATGGAATTTGTAATAATGTAACAGCCCATGAATGTAGGATTGTAGGTGTAAAAGTACCTTTGCTTGTAGGTTGTGTAGCCTCTGCATCACTGTGTCTCTTATTTCTCTGTAATTGTTGCATGTTCCTGTGAAGTTAAAGGTCCAATAAGTAAAATATTAAGGAGTAATGGTATAGGGACAGTAAGGAAATGTAAACATTTCTGCCATCCCATTATGGCCGAACGTCCTCGACTACTGTTTTGTGTCCAGGTTTTGTTCTAGGTTTCGTTACAGTGTCATGGTTTCACAGTTAATCACGGACGGTGCATTATTGGTTGTCACTATTGACTTTTTAAAAAATACTCCCCCGCCCCCCGTCTTTCGGTGCCTGACTGCGACTTCACAAATATGGTGCATCCCTTCTATTTGGACTCTTCTCTTCTATTTGGATGCGGACTGTTCTGAAAAACATTTGGCTTGTAACTTTATCAAAAATAATCACTACCGAATTCAGAAAAAAATATGGCCTTGCTATCGAGAAACAAATGAACAATTTCAATTTGTCTTAGTGTAGCATTCTCTCTGCTAACAATCCTAATTTAATTGATCTTTTGTTGTTTGATTCAATTAATTGAATCAATGAGTCAGTTTTCCATTCATGTACAAATGTTAAATGATAAAAAAATCAATGAATACAATTAAAAATCATGGGTTTTGCAGGAAATACAAAATGCTTAAATTTTCTGCAAATAATTAAATTAAATTTTGTTTGTTACCATTGATGCAATAGCGCCACCTGCTGCACTGGAATGTGGAGCAGAAGTTTAAGTGGGTGTGAGTTATCGCTGTTTCAGGCCGTACATTTATACTATAAACACTATTTACCAAGAATTTTATTGCTTATTATATAGTTTTATTAGCTTTTTTTATAAAGAATTTTAAAAAATCTAGTGTGTTTTAAATTTTCTGAATAATACCGTGATTAACATGAAATCAAGATTTTTGTCTAGGCTGTTATACCATGAAAATCTTTAAGCGCAACACTCCTTTCTGTGATGGTTTGCAATACTCCCTACTCATATTTCATATGAACACTATATAAACACATGGAAATCTTTATACTGTACATGGAAAAGTTGCAATGGATTACTTATTGGACCTTTTAATTGTTTTTACTGTGATTTAAGGAGTAAAATTGACTTGAACAGTATAATGTGGAGTTTATTTGTGAAAACGGAAGAAAAGTGTCCTGACATAGTTATTAATGAGACTCCTCATTCATTGCTAAGAGCTGTAAGAAACTAATGCACATTTTATACAGCAAACGGTTCCATTCTTTCATTACTGAACTTGAAATGCAGCAACAATGTTAAATTAAGCTTGTTTATGCCCTTATTAGTATAGTGAGTGACTGATTTTGACGGTTTTATTTTTTTGCTACGACATAATGTGATTTTGTTCCAGATTTTTGTATTTATATTGTATCAGGCTAGTTTGTAGTTCTGCTGTGTAAACGATATGTATTCATGCACTTACATTTGGTTATAATTAACAGTTTTCCATAATCATGAGCTAAGTATATTAAAAAATATATATAAAAAAAAAAAAAAAAATTGATTACACTACATTACGATTGATTCAAACTACAGATAGTAGTGTGTTTATGTAGAGACAATGATGTACAGTACATTGTGATACATTTATTGATGAGTTCTAGTTGCCGCAGCGGTGCTATTTCATATATTTAAAAGAAAATATAGACAGACCTATTTAAACCTAAATCTATGTGTATACTTTGGTTGTAGTCTCCCATAATTTTTAAAAAGGATAATAAGATTATTTGGAGAGATTCACCTGCGGCAAAGTGGATTTGAGAAATGTGTTCAATGATTGGGCAAATGTCTCACTTTTGTGATGGAAGTTGAATCAGCAGTTAATTAAAAGGTTATGCCCGCTTTTCCATTACTTTCGGAACAGCCCTCATAAATCATCAGTGAACATAAGCTAAAAAAAAAAGTGAGAAAAAGTTCGTCACTGAGACGTTAATGTTTGAAGTTTTTTTTCTTCTTTTTTTTATTAAATTGAAGCAATGATTGTAAACGGTCATGGAAAAATCAATGCCCAAGATGAACATGTGCTACTAAAAAAAAAAAAGAAGCAATTATTAGTTATTTACTACTGCATTATGTATTCATGTTTCATGTATTCAAGGTATTATGTGTTGAAAGCAAAAAAGCATGTGTGAATAAATTATATTTGTTCCTTTATTGCTTAAACACTGCCCTTGTATGTATTTCTGCTGTAACAAATAAAGCACTGTAAAACGGGAAGTGTGTTTTTATTTTTTTTGTTTTTATTATTATTTTTTCCCCCCCTGGGTATTGACTTGGACACTTTTTATGAGGTATGAAAGCATCGTGCCACTCACTACTCAGTTCACGTTCTTGATTTTAAAAATGTCATGAACCCTTTGTGTAGGATGGGTACATAAACCAGCTGTTGTGCGTTTTTCAGATGACTGACTTTCATCCACAAACTCCATTGTTGCGTAAAGTAAAGCTTTTCATGATGGAGAGGAGCTGACGAGATGAAGACGTGTGAGAGATGGGTTCAGTACTCATCCGCTCGTTTCTTTCAGGTATCTGTCTGGCAGTTCTTTTGGGACGTACTGCAGTGGTCAGTCCCCGATGGTGTCTGGATCATCTACTTTTATCCCCACCCCTCCTCCCAACCTGGCACAGCTCCTCGCTCACCAGCAGAGCCAGAAAACTCGTCGAGCGTCACCTTCCTCGCTGCCAGGTCGTCTCAACAGAGCCCTCTCACTTGGCACCATGCCATCCCTCGCCAGGCAAGGTTAGACTGTCTCCTGCTTGTACGTTTGCTCTTTTGTTGTGTCTGTATGTCTTTTTCAGCCATCTTTAGGTACTATTAATTCTAAGTGTATTATTAATGAAATGCATGTGAAGGGATTTTTATTCTGGAACATTTTAATTAGTTTAGTTAATAAATAGTTCTTTAATACTGACTGCCTTTCTCAGCCTCTGCAGCCTGTTTCAGCAACGCCCACTGTTTATTAATATTCAGAAACAGTAGGGGTGTAACAGTAACTCCAGTCAGGATTTAATTTGCGGTATTGGCTTTAGGTTACAAAGAATATTTTGAACAAAATTTTAATAAAGAATAATTATAACGACTTATTTTTTTAAATCCTGAGCAATTCCAAACAATGTGCCTGTTTCTGTATAAAATTACAAAAATGAAAAATTGAATAATACAAACTTATTATTGTATATTGTATTTTTTGTTAATAATTATTTGTTTTTCATATATTATTGTACACTGAATGTATCTTGAACATAAGACTATTAATTCAAGAGTATATAGGACAAAAAATTGAGCAAACAACGGTCCTAACCAGGATAAAATTATTTGAAAGATAATAATCTTTTTTGTAGTCTAATTTTTATTTTAATTTTTACAGTTAAACCTTTGATTGCGAGCATAATTCGTTCCTGAAGCGTGCTTGTATATCAAAACATATAAAACCGAATTTTCCCTTAAGAAATAATGGAAACACTGATGATTTGTTCCACTACCCCAAAAATATTCATATGAAATTATTAATACAAAATATTAAGTAAAAATAAAACTAATTAAACTGCACTTTACCTTCAACAAGAATCATTGCTGGTGTGAAACGAGAGAAGACGAGGAGAAGGAAGGGGGACTAATGTGTGGGACGACTTTCACTATCACACACACACACACACACACACATTAACGGAATCGATGCTTTCTGACAGAAAGTCAGAGACTCTGGAAATCGGAGTCTTTAACAAGGAATCTCTCTAATGATACTTGCTTTTGGATTCTTCGGAAATGTGACGTTAAACAGAATAATTTCACGCACTGCTACAGCCTTTTTTTTTTAAAAATTTTTTTAAAAAGAAAAGATTTTTTCTTTCCAGAGGCCGTTGTTGCAGTACAGTTACTAAAGAGCAGTCACTAGACTTGAACGCATAAAAGTTATGCGCATGCATATACACACATGGTCACAGTGTTATAGTAACTGGTACACACGTGCACGGATATTGACTATAAGAGCGACCCACACGCACTGAGATTGAGCATGGAAGACGATTACCCACAATCCCACAGTGTGAGAGAGAAGAATCATTGGCTGAGTTGCTGACAAAGCTTCTACATACTACTCATATATCAAGACCTTGCTCATTTAAGAATTGTTTAAAACAAATATATAAGCAAAGTGATCATCCAGCTCTTCCCTATGTTTCATCTCTATGGGTTGCACGCATTGAGACCTCTTGTGTTTAAACATTGATATTGCATTAGAATACCAGAACACGGTCATGAGAGTAAAAACTCTTTATTTCTGTATATATTCCTCTACTACACTAATGCACTTATCCCAGGATTTCACTAGGTGGGTACGAACTAGGTAGAAAATCTTCTCAGTACACTGGAGCCATGATCAGACTGCCTGCTTCGTGTCTGAAATGCTGGCCTCCCAGGAACTCCTTTAATGGCCCAAACATATGGAAATAGCTTGAAGTGAGCGCAGGACTGTATGGGTGATGTGGCAAAAAGTCCCAGCTGAGTTCTGGTAATGTGCAAGTGGTGCACAGTTTATCCGTCAGTTTTCAACGATCAGGTGTTCCACTCATTGAACGTTTACTGGGTTCTCGGCCACGATCATCATTCACAGACGTAAGGCATTCTTTACAAATGTTTGACTGCAGCATTCAAATAGTTTACTGCAGCCAAGAGTCTTATCGCCGAACTGTGCTTGATGATAATTTCTGTAAATGTCAGTCGGTTTCTCTGCCTTCATTCGCTAGTAATTTCATCACATGTCCCAGTTTGACATGAACGCCCCTCATACATTCCTTCATTGCAGTCACATTTTTGCATTGCAATGCATCGTGTTATGATGCGACATTATGCCCCTTATATTTCCTTATTGATATGTTTGTGATACTCTGATTTTGTCATTTTTACTTTGCTTCAAGTGTGGGACACTGTTGAGCTTTTCAAATGACTCTGTGGTGCAGAAGTAGATGAATGGTGTTGGATTTTGAATTACACATTAAATTGGGAGTTTTCGTGAATGGAGATCTGTTCTCAGTACAGGAACAGGTCTTAAATGTTTCATAATATAATACCAGTTGGATTTGTTCAAATAATATGTTTGACTATTTAATGACAATGGGAAGGGTTGTAATTTGTACATCCCAACTCCTTAATCTCTGCTTTTGATATTTATTCTATAATAAGAAAATTAGAAATGATTATGAACAATATTAAATAGAATTTTTAAATTCAGTCAAGTCGAGAAAAAAAATGGGATTAGAATGGATGGAAATTGGATTAATTAAATTTTTATGCAAACTAAAAAACTTAATCATGTCACTAAATATAATAGTTATTTATTAGTCTTGTAGTTTGTCAGACTTCGTGCCTCCTCTGTGTGGCATTGCGTTGAAACCTATAATAATGACTGCACCAACTACCCTAATTCCTAATATCATTCTTTTTATGTATTGTTGCTCTGTCAGAAACTCATAGATGTAGATGATGTGCAAGAGAGACTGCATTTTTTTTTTCTCTTTTTTTCAACGCTAGAAGCAGAGGGCATGTAACAGAAAGCAATCCATTGAGGAGATATTTGTCCTGTGTCTATATGGGCCTCAGGCTTTGGGCCAAACTGTGAAAAGAATCTGTGAATGTGCTGTCATGCAGAACCTGTGAAGGGCTGATGGGTAGGATACGGGTCAATGCCTGTTTGAACAGAACAGGGAACTTGCTTCACTCTTCACTTCAGGTGTGGCCGCACCTTTAACAGGAATTTTGCCATCTGCCAAATCATCTAGGTTGAGAAGTAAGCTGTCGTTCAGATGGTTACCTTTATCATAATGGGATTTTCCCATGAGTACCACGTGTCAGGTTACAGGAAGTTACTTTATCTGTCGTTGAACAGAAACTTGTTTCCTCATCTTGCAATGTTTGACTGCTGTTTGCAATTTTCTGCCCAATTGCAAATGACTGCGCTTTCACATGAGCCAGAAGCCCACTGTGGATTTTTGAAACCATTTAAATCCAGGGATAGGGTTAGTCTCAGGGAGTGGTATTGAAATGACTGTTATGCCTTAGAGGATATGGTTTGTTTCATGTTCAGATCCTCAGATGAGAGTTTGGTGAACTGCAGTCTCCTGTAATCAGAAACAGGCCAAGCAGGTGTGTTAGAACAGCAGCTAGTGTTGGCACTTTGGCTCACGGAGCTTTTAATTCATGGTTGGGCAGGACATGTCTGGTACGTTCCTTTTAATAATTGGCAGAAGTGTAATTATTTATTTCGGTTCGGTTTTTGGAATCATGGGCTTTTTTTTTCCCATTTTGAGGTCATTGTAAGTAATGGATGTAAAATTCTTCAAAATTGGCATTAAAATGTATCAATACTAAACTTATTTATTCACTCGAAATAATTATTGATAAAGAAATAAATATCATTTTAATGAGAAACAGAAATAAGTTAAATTGTTGTTGAAGCATGCGCATCCATCAATTCTTTTTCCGCTAGGAACTTGTTGACAAAACCTGCGCTTTTTACACAGATTGGTTTAATTGCAGAGAATATCAGCATGCTTGTTATTTGGCTGCAGGCAAGAGCTCACGGGGTGAGTGATGTAGATATTCACAGTTGTGCAGATATTCAATAAAACCTGTTGGTTTGATTATTGCTTTTATACAATGACTCTGTAAACAATAAATTGATATGGAGAAACTTTTTGTGCACAATATATCTCATTGATTTGTACAAAGTGCCCCTCCTACAATCAATGTTTCATCTTTTTATTATCATCTGGCAAGCTTTTATATAGTAAATTTAGTCGTGTCCAATTCTCCACCCATCATATTGGGGCACTCTGACATCAGCTACCAAGCAGGGTGTGCAAAGGCTAACACATGTTTCCTCTGACGCATATGAAACCGCTGACCGTATCTTTTCGAACAGTCTCTCACACACCATCTGGAAGTGGGGTAACACTTAGAGGACAGCGTTATCCAATTCCGTGTGCTTGCGTGAGCTTATAGACAGTTAATGTGTCATTAGACATCCATGATTGGTTAGTGTCGTGATGGTTGATGTGGGAGTGTGAGTGTGCCATCCTTCCTTCCCTGAGAGAGTACAGCCAATCTGCTATCTCTAGGTACCCGGCTAGGGATGACTGTAGCGTCAGCCAGGAATCAAACTTGCGATCTTTGTACGATAATGGCAATACTGCTGCATCACTTAAGGACCTCTTAAGGACTTAACTTGTTTCAGAAATAATAAAATATGGGATCTCAACCAAAGATGTGGACCAATTTAGTAAAATGAAGGATATCAGAATGATCTCAGAATTATATGCCGCATAAATAAGGTTGGATAATTTGGCCTTACTCTGGGAAAGGGCATAAACAATTTGATAGTGTATACTAGGGAAAAAGAGATGCAGTGTTTCCACATAAAACACACAAATCCAGTCACCTCAATACTTAGCTTCCACCATATTGAATTTACTTGTTCGTGATCTAATATTATTAAAACTGTAGATGAAGCTAAAGTGTCTGCATACCCAGATTGTACTTGTTATACCTTTGAAATACAAATGTATAACAGGGATACCTGTATATTATGACTTGCCTAGCATAAATATGGTTTGGTCAAAGCTGTAACCTCCAGCCACAGTGATTTGACTCTCTTTAACATGCCTTTTTGTCTTCCTCTCAATCACCATCTGGCTCTCCCCAGTCTGTCTCCAGCCATGTTGATGGGCTTTTGTATGGCTGCCGTAGTCTATGTTTGAGTCACTGCTGGTGCGTTTGTGAGTAGAGGTAGATATTTCTGGAATGAGCACTCAGGAGAGAAAAATCTGGGAGGAGTTGGTATAAAATATAGGTTTGGGGTGGCACCAAATATTTCCTTTATAAAGGTGAGTAAGTGCAAACACATTTTAGCTGCACATTGTCTGTATGGTTTAATGGATGCTTTCAGACAGTTTTTGCTCCACTAGTCACCATGCTGAGTGTTCATGCTCTGTTGTTGATTTGCAAGTCTCCAGGTGTTGGAGCAGATTGGTTTCACAGCCTTAATGCAGCTGTGGTGACCCATTGAAGAGCTGCATTCTCCATAAACATACCAGCTTGCACTTGGACTCTGTTTGCCTCATGTATCTTGTTCCAGGTCTTTACAGGCTCTGGTGAAACAATAACATTCAGTCATGTCATGCTAGGTGGAAAAAATGAGCATGCTGATCAGTCATGCTTGTTGTTCCTCAAAATAACCCAAATGAAGCATTGAAGCATATCATGATCAGTATCTGTGGAAAATAATGTTGATTTATTTGCTGTGTTGGTGTTTGTTCTCTGTAGATTCTGGTTTCCTGTTCAGCGGGAGTAGGCCGTCCTCACAGTGCAAAGACTCTCCTTCTTCAGGTAGCATACATGCACTACTAAATCTGTGGACAGATTGGTACTGGAAATTATTTTAATCTCCTTTTTTTTTTTTTTTTTTTTTTTGGTTTGTTTAGATTATTTCTCTCTGAAGTCAGGAAGTCGGCCCTCCTCCCCTGCACCATCTGTGGCAGGTTCGGTCACGTCCTCCTCCAGCTCAGCCAGGCAGCGGCGGCCGCTTATCAGTCCAGCACGACTCAACATCAGTGGGCAGAAGCTGCAGCTTTTCTCCACTCCTCTGGAATCCAGGAGTCTTTCACCTCAACCTCCATGTTTGTCAGAACTGAACTACTTCAACAGCAGAGTATTCATGCCTGATGTTCCTCATTTCTCCTCACACAATCATGGTACATAGACTTTGAATTTGTTAGAGGAAGTATTATTTATACTAATCCAAATAAACCTAAGCGTAGTAGTATATGCTATGCATTTTTTTTAACGCCTTAAATATTAAAATTAATTAGGAAGTTTAAATGTTAGAATGTTAAAATCTTTAGAATGTTTCATTCAAATTGTGCATCTCTGTCAAACAAAAGCGTGAAATATGGATAAACCATGCTAAATAGGGTGCCACCACAACTGGCAAACTGTTGGCTAAACCATACTACTGTATATAGGGTGCCACCACAACTAGCAAAGAGTTTTGGCATACTTTACTTTGGCTAAACACTGCTAAACCACATAAAAAAAATTACATCCATATTTCACACTTTTTGTGACCGAGATTTACATTTTAATTAAAAGATTTTTTTTAAATATAAACATTTCTAAGAACTAAACTTTCTAATTAATTATAATATTTAAGTGTTACGCAAATGCACAGCATTTACTGAAATCCATTCATACAGTGGTGTTCAAAATAATAGCAGTGTGTTGAAAAAAGTGAGTATAGCTCCATGTCCATATAATAACTTTTAATTTAAAGAGCCTGTCCAAAAAAATAGCAGTGTCATCATTCATCTTTACAAAGTGATGCATTTACCGTTTAACCAAAAATGCTTTAAGGTTAATCTTTCTTGTGCATCTTTGAACTAAAATTTAGTTGTATAACTATGGTTTCTGAGAACTGCTTCACATCTGTGACAATTGTATACTACATGCCACAATTCCTCTGCATTTCTTGGTTTTGCCTCAGAAACAGCATTTTTAATGTCAGCCCACAAGTT
>JAQQZT010000015.1:8189319-8206633 GCA_030068275.1 Clarias platycephalus | reverse complement strand
CCGCTGCCAGTCACAACAAAAACAAAGAAATAAAAGTGAAGATGGAAGACGAGGTGCGGGAGAAATTGAGGTCGGGATTTGACATTAGTAAAAGAAAAAAAAAAGTATGTCTATTTAATGGGGGCGGGGGCGGGGCGGGTTGTAAAAATAGATACAGTGGTGCGGGGCGGGCTGGGGCGGGCCAAATAATTTCATAACAGTAGGACCCGCGGGTTGGAAAAATACCCGACCCGCGCATCACTAGTGGAAACCCATTGAAAAAGTATTTGCCCCCTTCCTATTGTTTCATTTTATTTATTTATTTTATGATGATAATTTCATTTATTAAGGAAAAAAGCTGTCCAAAACAACCTTCCCCTATGTGAAAAAGTAATTGCCCCCTGGTTGTGCCTGAAACAACTGCAGTCAAGCATTTGTGATAACTGGCTTATGCGAGACACAGCACTGTGTACATACAGTAACAATCAATATATAAAAACTAAACCATTCCTTTTTTCCCCCTCTACATTATTATACATTAAATGCTTGGTTTCAAGAGGATCATTTTCTTATGTAATTATTATTATTTTTTTAACAGTAGACAGTCTTTTTAACAGTCTTTTTTTTTTTTTTTTTTTTTTTTGTACTTTTTTTTTTTGTTGTTGTAATTTCTCATGGTTTAATAGCCTTTCAATGAAACCTAAAACTAGTCCTTAATATTCCTAAATAAGAATATTCCCTGACCCTGTATACAGGATTAAGCGGTATAGACGATGAATGAATGAAAACCTACTGAAAGTAAACATGCAACAAGTTTAAACAAGTTTAACATCAATCAGCTGCTTGTATTTAAAAAAGATAAAATACAGATATCTTGATATCCACAATGTCTCAGAAAATCATACTTTGACAAATATAATAATCATAATATAAGAACCATGAATGATAAATTGTTTCAAACGATGAAGTCTTTGATTGTTTTCCTATTACAGTACAACTTATTGTGTTTTATTCCTTATGAACTAAAAAGTATATGAAAGTAGTGAGATAAAATTCCTGAACTGATTGAACTGCAGTAAATGCAGGTGTTACATTTTCTCAGTCCGTATAGTCTGTAAAACACTTTCTTTTTTTTTTTTTTTTTTATCAGTATGGAGTCTCCTACACCTTACCTATATTATCATTAAGCCTACAGAATTTAAGTGAGCCAAGACTGACTGGCATGAATGATGTGGTGACTGATCTGCATTTACATCTACTGTACATTACGGCATTTGGCAGAAGCCCTTATCCACAGCGACTTGCATTTGTATTTCATTATACATGTGAGCAGTTGAGGGGATTTGAACCTGGGACCTTCCGAACCCTATTCCAATGCCTTAGCCACTGAGCTAGGGTGACTTTATATTATATGATTATATATGCTATAATCATCAATCTTTTTTTTTCCATGTCCTACAGTGTGTTTCTGGGAAAAATAAAGGAAGCCTTCGACCGAGATACAAAACTGCAGAATCTGCTATTGGACAACTTTTTCAGCAAAGCTGTCCAGGACTGTCAGGTACAGAATGTCTGGCTAGTTTGAACAGAGAGGTCTTGGAATCCATTAAGAATTTAAATTAATTAAAGATTATATAATGATTTGGACAGTAATACTCGCACTACTACAGCTACAGCCTCATTATGTGGGTGTTACCAGGACGAGTCTTTCTCTCTCCTGTGCTGTAGGAGTCGTGGAGGCGGGTTGTAAGTACAGGAGTTCAGCTGGGCATCCCAATGCCTTCCTTTACCACCGCACTGTCCTTCTATGATGGCTACAGACACGCCATGCTCCCTGCTAACCTGCTGCAGGTAAAGGTTTTGCTCCAGATAGAGATATAGATCATGGTTCCCAAACATTGGGTCATGACCCACAGGTGGGACCAGTCTTAATGTCTATATTATCCAGTCTTATACCAATACGGTCCTCCTCAGCTTAACTGTTACTGTATGTTTCAGGCTCAGAGGGATTACTTTGGGGCTCACACATATGAGCTGCTCTCAAATCCTGGCAAGTTTGTCCATACCAATTGGACAGGCCATGGTGGGAATGTATCCTCAACATCTTACAACGCCTAGACGCGGAAGCCCTGTACAGCAGAGGAAACATCACCTGAGATCAAGACCAGGGACCTGGACCATGGCACTTGAACCAAGACACTTTCTTCCTGCACTTCTCACCTGAACTACGACCCAGTCGTTTAGATTACTATAGGTTTTTACGACACATTGAATTAACATAGAGCTCTATTTGTAATGGAAATATATTCTAGTGTTTTAACCATCTATCTTTCAGTAAGGTAGCAGTAGGAGACACTTAAAGAGCGAGAGTGGTGTTGATGAGTCCTCACTTTACTGTAGGCAGAACTCAGAATTAAACCTAAACCTGCAGTCTCATTGTACTGTATAAGGCTAAATAAAGTCTCACTTCCCTTTTTAATCAGTCTGTTCTCTTTATTGACTCATTGTCCACCATAAAACCGATTAGTTTCTGTTATTTTAGAAGTTTTCTGTTTACAGAATACATAATAATCCATAAGCTTTAAGTCATTAAAAAACAGGAGTTCAGTGGCTTTAAATTTTTATTTATTTTTTGTTAACTTTTTATTGGAAATCACAGAATAAGGAAATGTAAACACATATATATATATATATATACACACACACACACACACAAAGGGGGGGGGCGGTTAGTGTTACACACATGGCTTCAATATACATAAAACTAATCACGTTGTCGATTCTTTAACCAAGTCTATAGCAGCAGTCCAACTATTAATTGTCCGAAGTGCAGCTTTATGAAATTTGGCTGTGGCACGTTCCAAAATTAAAATGTCTAAAAAACAAAAAATAGGAATGCCATACAGCAGGCGAGTGAGTGTCCGCTTCAAACCAACTTTTCAAAATAGTTTTTTTCGCTGCGGTCAAAGCTGCCATTGATATTCTTTTTTGTTGTAAAGCAAGAGTGATGTTAGAATCATCTACCAGCAAAAGTAAACCTGGGCATAAAGGAACATTCACCTTCAGTATGGAAAGAAAATTTACCACCTGATGCCAAAAAACTCAGGATTCCCAAAACATATGCTTGTAATCCCCTATAGAGCTTGTATGGCATTTTTTTTTATTTTTATTTTTTTACATGTTTTATCATTGGACAATTTTAGCAAATAAGCTCTGCATGGTGTTACATACACTCTATGAATGAACTTAAAGTGTATCAACTGATGGGCTAGACGTTTAGATAAAGTGGAAATATTATTCCAAATAGTCCCCCAGTCAAGATCAACACCGAAAACTCTTAAGCTCTCTGGACCAGACTAAAAGGGAACCAATGAGAGGATCTTTATGTGTGCTGAACAAATTATACAGATAAGAGACCAAACCCTGAGTTGGAGATTTCTGTAGATGTTGAAGTGGCCTTCAATTTATTATTATTTTTTCACATACAGTACCATGAAGTCCAAAGGTCTGAGATGACACTCAAATTCTTTTTCCGTCTTTTTGCTGGACGCCCATCCTGAAATACAACCCTCCCATTTTATCCAGTCTTGGGACCGGCACTGCATCCAGTGGCTGTGGCTGCTCGCTTACTGGTGTGTTTGGGGTCGTTGTCTTGTTGAAACACCAATTTCAAGGGCATTTCCTCTTCGGCATAAGGCAACATGACCTCTTTAAGTATTCTGATGTACTCAAATTGATCCATGATCCCTGAAATGTGATAAATAGGCCCAACACCATACAGTAGTACGAGAAGCATCCCCATATCATGATGCTTGTGCCTCCGTGCTTCACTGTCTTCACAGTGTGCTGTGGCTTGAATTCAGTGTTTGGGGGCCTGACAAACTGTCTGCGGCCTCTAGACGCAAAAAGAACAATCTTGCTTTCATCAGTCCGCAAAATGTTGCACCATTTCTCTTTAGGACAGTCAATGTGTTCTTCGGCAAACTGTAACCTCTTCAGCACATGTCTTTTTTCCAACAATGGGACTTTCGGCGGCTTCTTGCTGATAGCTTGACTTCACATAGCCGTCTACTAATAGTAACAGTACTAACAGGTAACTTTAGATGTTCTTTGAATCAATTTTATTATTCTTCGATCCATTCGAATGGTAGTTTTCTTCCACGTCTTTCTGGTTTTGGTCTCCATTTTAAAGCTTAAAAATGATTTGGTATCATTTTAGCAGAGCTAAAATGGTATCATTTTCTGCACTTCTTTGTATAGTTTCCCATCTCTAATCAACTTTTGAATCAAAGTACGCTGTTCTTCTGAACAATGTCTGGACAACCCATTTTACTCTGATTTTCAGAGAGAAATTCACAGGACAACCTTTTCTGCATTTATCCTTAAATAAGTTGTTATTTGTAACAACTTTTTGACACCTGTTTTTCACAGAATAATTTACCTCTCTAATTGAACTCCACACTACTATTTTTTTGAACAAGCTAATATTTGTTTTTCTTCACTTACATTAAACTAATAATACACTTAGCACATTTTTCTTCATGTTGTGATTCAGAAAAGAATGTGCAGGGTGTCCAATGCATTTATGTGATTTACATTAAAGGTTATATTGAGCTTTACTCACTTTTGTCAACACACTGCTATTATTTTGAACACCACTGTACATCACATTCCTCTGGATTAGAGGCAAATGATCTGATCATTTGCCATTCAGAAGAATGTGACGTATAAATGGATTTCAGTTTACATTAAAAATCTAATTACAAAAAACTCAGAAGTTTCAAAAGATTGGGGGTTGGCTGGCTTCATATGTCTCAGAAGAAATGCATGATTACCCCTGTTGGTAGTTATGGTAAGATGGAGGAAAATTATGGGTGAAATAAGACATACCCCCACACCACCCCTTCTTATATAGGAGAAAATACTTGTTAAACCTATTTTGTTTAATCCTTATTTCCATGTTGCTTATTTTTCTTGCACCATTTTTTATCATTTCAGACTTGGGTTCTCTGTTTGAGGACGGCAGTGTCTTTGGAGATGCGAAGAACAAAATGAGCAGCTCTTCAGGGTCATCCAACTGCCATGTGGACACAACCACAGGGAATGAAAATGACGCCAAGACCAAATGGAAAGGTAAGAAACAAGTACAGTACTGAATCTTAGTGTTATTGCCATTAAAGCTAGTCAAATTCTGTTTAGCTTGACGATTAAGTCAAATACTTGTTCCATCTAAATTTAACTCATTTTATACTTTTTTTTCCCCCGCAGGTTGTTTTGCCAGATCCATATGGCCGGGTCTTTTGGTCACCAGCTTGACAGCCAACTTAACCTTTATATCATTCTATCTTTACTGCAACTGGAGATGAGAATAGGGATCACAAATGTCAAGTTATTGATTGCCTCATAATGTGATGTACGCTCAGATTAGGTGCTCTCAACCTCTTTTAGACTGGAATGGTCTACAAAATAGGGTTTTACGCTACTGGTAGCTGTTTGCTTGTCTTGGCAAATTCTGTGATCCAAAAAGAGGTCTATTTTGTGCTAAGTCAGCATTTAAGAACACTTAAATAAACTAACCAGTATTAAGTACCAGTTACAGTATGTTCTGCTCACAAATAGAAGTGAGCATCCCATCATGCGGAGATCCATAACAAACATTGCTCTCATAAAGATGGCTGAAATAAAGAAGCATGTTGCGATTAGCTGAAGAGAATTAGCCTTAGTGGTTTATTTTAGCTGAGCATTCAGCAGGTTACATGAGGTGCTATTGTACTGTATAATGATATCTTTCTATGATTAATACAAGTCTTTAAGTCGAATGCTAAATTGTGAGAAATTCTGTATGATTGTGCTCATACTTATATTTTCAGTAAATTACTATTGAAAGGGAGCAAGAACTTTCGAATGTCTCCAGTTCAATACGCTGAACAGTTCAGACGTACCCGTGTACAGTACTTCCTTCACACAGCTACACATTTATGTAGATATTTTATTCTTTGTGACGCATAAAACTACACTACATGTACACTCAATTGATAAATTCAGAATATAATTATTTTATATTTTGTTTCAGTGAAACATACTAAATATTCTTCCTCAGATCAAGCTGAAATCATGATTGAATACTAAAGATCTTAATTAAGGGATTTGATTTAAAGAAGTTAAATTATTAACATTCAAACTCAGAAAATGAATGTTCTATACTCTGTTGCAAAGGAATGCAGTGTTGTTGTTTTTTTATTTAGCAATTTATTTTTGTTTTCACTGTGCACAATTCATGGCAAGCTCTGGTGTGTATGAATTTATACAATGTGAATGTGTATGGTGTATTTTTAATTACTAGTCACGGGTATGTTGAAACCATAAATACACTGTATGTTAATAACAGCCTGATAAAGCCAGGTTACGGTTTGTTAGTTACATAAATGGGACATTTGCCTACTTTTGCATGCTCTTTGTATGTATGAAACAAATGTATGTGTGTAATAAGGTTTGGTTTTATTAAGTGTCCCAATTGTCTAGTTGTGATCTAGTTTATCAAGTTGTGAGATTTTTTTTTGTCAATTATAATTGATTCCCTGAAGTGTTATTTAATGAAATAAACAGCACAACTGCAGATTAAAATCTCATGTCTCAAATTAAGACAGTGTAAGATTTTTATACTAAAGAATATTTAGGGGCTCAAGATAGAAAATTCAGTTTAGTTGGCATAATCTGTGACTTATTCACTTTCACTGATTCACACACTAATCTGTGAGGATAAATCTCACTTACTCATCTTCTATACCGCTTTATCGTGTATTCAGGGTCGTGGAGACCAGGAGCCTATCCCAGGAGGCTTAGGGCACGAGGCAGGGTACACCCTGGACAGGGTGCCAATCCATCGCAGGGCACACACTCATTCACACACTATGGGCAATTTGGTAACGCCAATTAGCCTAATCTGCATATCTTTGGACTGTGGGAGGAAACCCACCAAGGTTTAAATTGCAAAGGCTTTTATCATAAAGGTAAAAAAAAAAAATGACCATGACGTTCTATCACAGGACCTCAAACACCAGAAGTGTTTTGTCAAATCACTTGGACTATTTGAAGGTAAAGTTCAGATTATGAATTGGTCTGTCATGAGTTTTATTTGCATGAAGTGTAGTCTCAGTTTTTATAACCTCATCAGTATTATTGAAAATTTCAATTAAGGCATTGCTACTTTCCAAAAAAACACTGCATTTTACCAGTTGGAAGAAACCACTGAGATTTACATTAGGTTCTTTTATCTGTCATTATGCCATTCATTTCAAATTGGTAATAATAATGCAGTACTACTAATAAAACTAAATTGGGGTATCATCTCTCAATATTGTCTAACTTACCGGTGTTTCACATGTGGGATAGATCTGCATGCGCATGCAAACATGCACGTGTGGTTTTGTATGTGTAGGCAAATGTGCATTATTACTCTTGGCTTTTAAGGAAATGATTGTTGCGTTGAAATAAATGCTATAGTTTTCATTCTAACATTATAAAACGTTTTATTTAATGTTTAGTCGGCTACAGGAATAATCTAACCTTCATCAAGATGCCGATATGCTCTTTGCATATAAACCTGTGGATTAAATAAATTTAAACAGTTAGTAAGGTGCTGGTCATATGCATTTTTTATTTCGATAACAGACACAAATATGTTAATTAAACACAATATAGTGTGAGTAAGAATAATTTTTTTAGATATGCTTAAGTTCTGTGAGTAACTCGTTATGGAAAAACATTTATAGGCATCTAATGACTTTATAAAATAACTGATTTTCTTTAGTATCTGATTTATTTATCAGGGTCATTTCCTTATTTTGCTTCCAAAGAGCCAGACATTCTCATATTTTCTTACATGAAGTCCTCCAAAGACATGCGATGCAGTCAAAGCATACCTCGATAGAAATAAAAACACAAAGGAACACTATCACTCATGGATTGGCCTCCTCAAGGCCTCAATCTCAAAATTGTTGAAACAGTGTGAGACTGTCTTGACAGAGAACACAACAAAAGGCAGCCAGTGCTGTGGAATGTCCATAAAGAAGCGTGGAGAGGATTCCTATAATTTCTTAAAGCAGTCTTCAGGAAATGATCAGAAACCTCGTCTAAGAAAGTTCAGACAGTGCTAAAGAATTATAGTGGTTGTACCAAATATTCACTTTAAAGCTTGTTAGAACTATACAAAACTCTTTTTGTTATACAATGTACTGTATTGGATGAATGTTTGCACGGGTTGCAATAAAGAACTGTACCTATTGTGTCATTTTTCCTAGGAAAATAGAAAGAAATGAGGGTTGGCTCAAGTCTTTTGAACACTACTGTACATGTTTACTTTCATGGGAAAAAAAGGGGTTTTAAACTACCATTGCTTGTTGTTCAGGTGGTGCCCTCAACCAAACACTTGGTGCATCATTAATATTGAGTTTAGTGTAGTTTAAAGCTTGAATTAAGTGTAGTTTTAAAGCTTAAATCTAAAAGGCAGTTACAGTGCAGTTATATGTCTTAAACATATTTCCTGGAAAATGACACATACTGTACTATGTAAGATAAAGCTACAACCTCAGCAACATGAAACTACAGTTTGGTACTTTTTTTAGTGCTGCATGAGATGACCAATAACATGTTTAACTGCCTACACAGACTTGCACAAAGTAGACACCCACAGAATTATGAGAAAATGCATGCACTAAAATTTCCCAGGGAGTAAGGTTTAGCCATAATTCTCTATTAATACTTTGTTGACTTCACATAAGCAGCTTTAAAAGCAACAAGGCAACTAGGCAAAGAATGAGAGGTTAATTCTCCAAAGATTTTCAAAGAACATGATGGCATTTTTCAGATGGCTCAAGCTGACAAAGGGATATGCTGTTGATGTTTTACCTTTTTCTTTATAATTCTTTTAATGATAGAAGGAGTATTTTAGGATTCCTAGCTCGTTGTCTCTATGACAGAACACCCTCAGACTGACCAAAAACCTGGCCTCTTTTAAAAGGAAAAGAAAAAAAAAAATTTTTACCTTTGAGATTAAGAAGATAACCCTATTTATCCTTGGACTTCTGCTTCAAATAGTTATAATAATGGCAAAACATTAAAAAAAATTTATCATAAAACTGTGGGTGTCTGTTTTCTTCTTACAGTGCATGTCTGTATATATGCCGATTTGTATAGCTGGATTATACTCATACATTAAATATGCAATGTGCTCTTTATGTGGTTGAGGATTTTTTTTTTCTTGCAATGCATTGGCCCCCTGGCAAAAAAAAAAAAAAAAAAGAGAAATGAAATAAACCACAAGAATTTGTACTTTTATACCTTTTAGGCTTTTTTTATTTATTATTATTATTATTATTATTATTAGGACCTTGAGGACCACTTTGCTAAGAGTTAATTAAATTACTTTTACTCCAATGTTAATTAAAAGTACAGTGCATATACTACAGTATATTCTGGTACTGAAAATGTCCAGCTTTACTCAAAGCTTGTTATAAACTGTAAGATAATTCATTCATCTGTATACAGGGTTGCAGGAAGTCTGGAGCTTAACCCAGGAGAGTTTGGGCAACTTGGCGAGATACAACCTAGACAGGGTGCCAGTCAGTTGCAGGGCGCACACGCTCACACACATAATCACACACTGTGGACAATTTGGAAACGCCAGTTAGCCTAATCTTTGGACTGTATGAGGAAACAAGAGTTCCTGGAGGAACCTCACCAAGCACAGGGAGAACATTCAAACTCCATGCACACAGACCTGAGACGGGAATCGAACCCTCTACCCCAGGGATAACCACTTAGCCTAATCTTGCAGCCTATAAATAAATCTTCCTGCGATTGATTGGCACCCTTGTCCCACGTGTACCCCACTTCGTGGTCTGGGCTATGGCTCCAGCTGAGACCCTGTACACAGGACAAGCGGAATAGAAGATGAATGGATAAATCTTCAAAGCCTTTAATTTAACCCCAACGATTTAAAAGTGACCGAGGGCTGATGTTTTACTTTTCCAAAAAAAAAAAAAATCAAACAACAAGCAATTTGTAGATGCATCCAAACAGCAGTGTACTTCAAAGGCGCTGTAGGTACAGAATGCAACATTCAGTCAAAATATGTCTCCGACCTTCACGTCACCTCGCACCTGTGAGCTTCTGAAGCGCCGCGCGCGCGTTTCTTCCAGCCCCGCTCGTGGGAACGTTGCGCTTTATTTGTGGGCGGGGCCTCACACACCTGCGCGAGCTGTTCTTTTACTTGTTAAAATCCCGCGAAGAGTGAAGCGCTTCCAACTTACTGTTCGTCTACTTACACTATCCATCACATCATCTCCATCCCAGACCCCAACGAGAATGGAGGACGGACACGAGGACGCGTCCCGTCAGCAGCTGGAACATCTGGGCATTTCCATGGACGCGGTGTCCACCACCGGCGGCGGGGAGGACGAGAGGGCGAAGGCGGACGCGAACGCCGCACGGACGGAGCTGAAAGCCGTAGAGAAGCCGCCGTACTCGTACGTCGCGCTCATTGCCATGGCCATCCGGGACAGCACGGAGAAGAAGCTGACGCTGAACGGGATCTACCAGTTCATCATCTCTAACTTCCCTTACTACGAGAAGAACAAGAAAGGGTGGCAGAACAGCATCCGTCACAACCTCAGCCTCAACGAGTGCTTCGTTAAAGTGCCCCGGGACAGCGGAGGAGGAGGAGGAGGAGAAGGGGGAGGAGGAGGAGGGGAGAAGAAGGGCAACTTCTGGACGCTTGATCCCGCGTTCGAAAACATGTTCGACAAGGGCAACTACCGGCGCAGGAGGCGCGTCAGGAGAGCTTACCGAGCGCCCTACATACCGCCTGTGAACTTCACCGAACCTCTGTACTTCCACCAGGAGCCGGTGTACTGGCAGAGCGCATGGAGCGTCCTGCCCCAGCCGGTTTCACCCTACAGCACCTTCCACGGCACCGGGAACGCGCGCCCTGCGTCTCCCAACGCTTACGCCAGCTCCCCTGTAAGTTATTACCACACTGCCAATGTCCACCCGTCCTACGGATCGTACCAGCGCTCGTACCATGCTCTTGCGCCGCACAGCGGGCGCACTTTAAGCGCTCCGGAGAGCCACGGCGCTATTCCCATCGCCAGCTACACGCACCAGCATCCGTACAGCCAGGCCGATCTGGCACGGCTTTGACTGAGGAGAAAGTTCAGGAGAGTTCAGTCCACATTTTGAGGATCTGTATCCTACATGCAGGACAAGTTGGTAATATGGATCCATGTTCCCCCCCCCCTTGTTTGAAGTAAAGTGCGTTGGTTTTCCGCATCTACATTAATCGTTAATGACTTAACTGAATCGATTCAGTCATTGATCGAGTTGTGTAATCTGTTTACTACAAACTTTTCTAGATCTATAAAATTCTAGAACTGCACAGCTTTAGAATCAGTGCCCGATTCGTTTGAAGCAGTTCTACGATTCTAAAACTGTTCTCAGACCTGCCTTCGTGTGCGCACTAACGAATTCTAGTTCTAGAATTAGCCATGACAAAGTAATAACAGAAAGTGTTGTTTTTTTGTTTGTTTGTTTTGTACACTGATTCTGAAAATGTTCTAGAAGATGGAATTGTGTATCCTGTTTTGTGAGTGGACTAACCTTGTTCACGTTTGGTTACAAGCTCTTTTTTTTTTTCTTTCGTTTTTTATGGGCGTGTTATATTAGATTACCCATGTTGATAATGCATCTGTTTTTTTTTTTTTTTGTTAAAAAAAAAACCATTGTTATTTATTTTTTTAATTTCATTCATTCCCATCGTTGTGTTTTTTTTATGTGACCTGAAGGTAAATATGTATTCCCTTTAACGAACAGTAATTAGATATTGACTTTACCACTGATAAGTTGTTGGAATGAAATATTAATTCAGGGCTATATTGTTACTTTTTCTAATAAACAGAAATATGCTCTGTCAGTGTTTAGCCTGTTAATGAAATTAGTTGAATCCAAACAGCGCCGCTAAAAATTCTTAAGGCGGGAAATGCCGCCATCTTCTGATCACACAAATGAAGTGCTGACATAAACCTTAGGTTTAATTTCTTAATTGTCAATTCAAATTTATTACCTAAATCTACTCAGTACCTGTTCTTGATGGGATGCATTAATATAAATTAATTGTAGGCTGTCTACCAAAGGAACGTTTTGTTTTTAAAAGCACTTCTGGCTAGGCATAAACACAACAACTTCAGCCAATTTAAACATTAGGTTTTAATAAATGAACGTAATCCACATTAAGTGTTCTTGTAGACCATTTTACTCTTGAAGGTGTTTAGACTGACAATTTTTTATTTAATAATTCAATGTATTTGAGGCGGCACAGCGGAGTAGTGGTTAGTACTGTGGACTCAAACCTCCAGGGTCAGGGTTTGATTCCCGTTTGTGTGCATAAAGTTTGCATGTTCTCTCCGTGCTTGGTGGGTTTCGTCTGTAAACTCTGGTTTCCTCCCACAGTCGAAAGATATTCAGATTAGGCTACTAAATTGCCCCATAGTGTGTGTGTGTGTGTGTGGCCTGTGATGGATTGGCAGCCTATCCAGGGTGTATCCCATCTCGTACCCTAAGTCTCTTTGGATAGGTTCCCCTGTGAGAATAAAGCGGTATAGATGATGAGTGAGTGAATGAATGTACTGTATTTAAAAAGCATAGTAACCTTCCCTATAAGTACTGTAGATGTTTTTCCCTAAAATACCTATTAGTCAAAGATGTCCCAAAGATAATGCTTTCTTAGTGGTTAAAAATGTCGTTATACAGTATTTTGGACGTCTGGGAAATTTAAGGGCAGAAATGATTTTAGAATGGCAAAACGGTTTAAAATTTAATTACCAGTAAGTATCAAATGTATTGAATTTCAAGCTTGGACATGGATTTTTTTTTGTTTAACAGATGCATGTGTTAGGCGGTGTGTGTGTGTGTGTGTGTGTGTGTGAAACAGTCAGACAACACATCTCAGATTAGGTCACTTGTGAGAAAAGCTACAGCAAACAATACGATTTCGCGCTGATGTGTTACCATTAGTCAAACAATTTCTGAGTACAGCAGTCGCACCAGTAATGTGTGAACTACAGCTTAGAGTAAGAATTTTTTTTTGAAGTCTACTGTTTACAATTAAAACATATTAAATATGAGTTGTTTTTATAAATGTTTTAGAATCTCACTTTTATTTAATGTATTTATTGATTTATTATTATATTGTTCAGTTCAGTATTTCTCAAAGACACCTCTCAAAAAAAAAACCTTGTCGCTGGAGCGGAGCCCTCAATAATATTTATATTTATGTATTTATCTTTACTAATACATGGTAATATAAATGTAGTTCATTCATCATTCATTCTCTACAGCGCTTATCCTGTACAGGGTCACGGGAAGCCTGTATCCTATCCCAGGAGACTTCGGGCATGTGGCAGGGTACACCAAAGAGGATGGCAATCCACCACAGGGCACACAAACTCACACTCGTTCACACACTACGGGCAATTTGGAAACCTGTTAGCGGCATGTCTTTGGACTGTGGGAGGAAACCAGAGGATGTAAAGGAAACCCACCAAGCACGGCGAGAACATGCAAACTCCATGCACACAGATCAAAGGCGGGGATCAAACCCATGAACCTTGAGGTGCAAGCGACAGTGCTAACCACTAACTATTCTTGTACCTTTAATTAGTGTTCAGAGTTACACCACACTGAGAAAGAATGGTACAGTTTTTGAGTCCTTGTTTTTGTTTTGTGTATAAATAATTTCTACTTGGTTCTAATGTCTTCTCTGAATGGAAAGTTCAGGAACCAAAAAAAAACGTAATGTCTAGCATACAAAATACAGAATATTAGTTGCATACATGTAAATAGTGAGTCTGATGGGATTATATATATACTTAAAGTGAATTAGCATAACCAGCGTGCAGGACAGTGTGTACTACAGGCCACGTTTGTCCTTCATGTGTTCATCAGTAATTGTTTTTGCTTTTGGTTTGGATGCATGCCTGTCTGTCTGTCTGTCTGTCTGTCAGTCCCTCTGGTAGCAGGTGAGTGGGTGGGGGACGTCACTGATGGTGAGGGGGTTGTTTGGGGGGAGGGGGTGGGAGTGAGGGAGCTTTATTTGAATTGGAGTTTCTGTTCTGCACACACATCCTGTTTTTACCAGCTGTGAGTGACTGCTCACTCAACAGTGGTTCGTTTTATCAAGGCAGACCTCTTATTCATACTGCATCAGTGTACTGGATTTAACTGCACATTGTTGCAAACTACTTAAGCAAACTAAATATGTCTAAACTGTTTACATTCTAGTTGTGTTTTCTAATGGTTCGGTTATGGATTGTGTTTAAATAAATATTGCAATATTTACTGATTTAATTGATTAAACTGTACTTTTTTGTCAAAGGGCTTATCTTTTGTAGGTTAGTTCAGCCTGAAAATGTACCTGAAATATGAATACAGTATACTTTCAGATAATTAAATAACTTTACGATCATTAAGAGTCAAAAGTCTGAACACACCTTCTAATTCTTTCCTGGTTTGTATTTCCGTCTACATTGTAAAACATCCGAAATATGTACTAATCTTCTTTGAACACTTTATATTGAAATGCGTCTGCAACACTATATGTACAGTCCTTGCTTTGTGCAATGAGGCAGAGTCATGTTGGATCAGAAAAGTGACAGACAAAGTTTGAAGCATGGCATTGTCCAAGATGTCTTGATGTGCTAAAGCATTAGAGTTGACCTTCACCAGGGATAAGAGGCCTGATTGAAACACCAAAATGCAATAATTAACATGTTTGGCCAAATAATTGTGTCCATATAGTGTACTTATGCTCTATATAGCCTTCATAACGGCTCTAATCTGAGGTGCTGTTTGTTAATTGGTGATTTGTTTAAGCTGGTAACTCTAAATGAACTTCTCCTCTGCTGCAGAAGTACGTTTTGGTCTTACTTTCCTGAGATGGTCTTCACGAAAGCCAGTTTTATCATGGTGCTTGCTGGGTTTTGCAAATGCATTTGACAATACTGTTCTTGCAAGAACTATTCCAGAAAGGCTGACCTTCGTGTCTTAAAATAACAACTGACTGTCATTGTTGCTAGTTAATTAATCCCCTAATTCGGTGTGTTATTTCATAGTTTATCGTAGAATCTTCAGTATTGTTCTATAATGCAGAAAATAAATCCCTAAACAAAAATCACTGAATTAAAAAGTGTGTCCAGACTTTTGATGAGTACAGTACAGTACAGTACAGTACAGTACATAATAGGCCACTATTGAGCATTTACATTTAAAGAATTAAATGTGAACCACATTCTCCATCCTAGTTAAAAAGACACTACAAAAGATATACAGCAGACTGTATCACCCAAGCTAACAAGGAAAAATTGTTTGCTACTTTTATTTCACATCATGTTGCATATTAAACATTAAACCTTAAGGATGTTTTTTAAAAATATATATATAAAACCCTGATCAGTGAATAAACATTTTATTTAAATGACAAATGCATATGCAGGATTACTTTTGGTCTGCGAAGATGCACTTTAATTTTGAACTCTGTCTCAAATCAAACGCAGGATCGATCTGATCTGAGATTAACTCTGTACTTTCTGTTCTGGTGAATAGAGATACATTTGAAAAGATGGAGCTTTAGATTGTTGAAAAAATAAAGGACAAGTTCTGGCTGGAAAGTGTGTGTCTCTATGTGTGTGTGTGGGGGGGGGAGGGGGGGTGTATTTACCAGCTCCTGCTTTGCATACTTTTGCAAACTCAGAAAATCACACCTTGAATCAGCAGGCAGTTTTACTGGAAGCCCATCACTGGAGTAAAATTGGTCAATGCAATGCTGTTTCTTCTTCTTTTTTTCTTTTCTTTTTTGAATGACAAGTTGAACTAGACTAATATCCCTATGGGCTCATAATTATAAAACTGCAAGCAGAGGTAACCAGAAATAGAGCTTCCTTTATTCTCCCACAGGAACACACTTCTGTTTAAATGTGCCACATAAACAGAGGAAATACAGAAGATACATGAAACTGATGAGTAGCACAAGCATTGCACGCGTTCACAAGGACAAACTGTAATAACCTACAGTTGGGAACAGATATGTACAATCCAAATGCAACACTACTAACACCACCACCACCATAATCATCATCAACAATAACCTACAACAAAAAAACATGTAACATGATCCGGTGCTACAAACAAACTTGCACTTACAAATCGAATAACGTCATCAAATGAATCAAACTTTAATCACAATATATTAACATCTGCACGCAAACGAAGTTTTATAAAGCAAGCCAGGTGAGGAGGGAAAAATGTCCTCACTACAACTTTGTCAAAGGCAGCCGTTGGCGTTCACCATTCAGTCTTTCTGTAAGCGCTTAGGGATCGTCGAGATTGTGCGACACTTTCAACGGCACTTCTTAAACGCCAGTGTTTCCGAATTCACCTCATATTTGATTTATCGCGGACACGTTTGACATTTCGAGCATTTAAAATATCCTAAAAGTGTAAAAATAACAACATGGAGAGAATAAAACCTATAAGTAACCGATTGATGCTTCGGTGTTGAGGGATGTCTTTTTGTAGACGATCCCCAACTCCGCCGGAACGCATGCATTAGGGCTGTTCGCGGCAGTGCGCTGCTGCTTGTCACTTCCCCACTCCTAAATCACTAAGGATAACTCCGGTGCTCGACACACATGTCGACGAGGGGAGTCTCTAAAACTTGACGTTTGTTGAAGTCTCGATCACGGTAATAGTTTCTCGTGAAAGGACATTGGTTTTTCAGTCTGACCGCGAACACCGTGTGATTGTCTTCAATATGGATTAATAAGCATTAAGGCTCGTACAGGCAAGTACACACACACACACACACACGGTTACGTTTTCATTTTCTGTCCCTTTTTCCCCCCCGCTGAGTGAAAGTGCCGGTTTAACCTGGACTCTGACGCAGGACTAATGTACAGTTAGTGGTATGGAGGAAACATAATAATGAAGCTTTACGACAACATTCTCCCGTGGCTGCGTATCTAATGCACATACGACATAAATGAAATTTAATATTATGTACTAGAACATGATGCGCTTTTTTATTGCATTACTGATGTCCAGAAATGCACCGCATCATAAATTAGTTCTAATCTTATTCTTTAATCTTGTATACGAACAGACTATCACTGAATCACATGAGGGGAGACGTGTGTGTGTGTGTGTGGTGTGTGCAGTGTCCATGCATCATCACTTAATTACACTGATGCCTGCTGTCAATATAACCCTGAATTGACTTCATTCATAA
>JAQQZT010000015.1:8165831-8189305 GCA_030068275.1 Clarias platycephalus | reverse complement strand
ATATAATTTTTTTTTGAATGCATTTTTTTAATTATTAACAAATATTTGATCCATATTTATTATTAGCATTTCTAATGCAATTTGTTTTTTCTGTATCGTTTACTTTCTCTGTAAGCTCTAAACAAATAATGAACATCCCCCTAATCTATTATTTCAGTGGGATTTTTGGTTCACTGGTTTGTGACAGTTTCCTTTTACATCTTGTTTGTGTGTGTGTGTGTGTGTGTGTGTGTGTGTGCTCTGAGCAGTGCAGTCGCCTGTAGATGAACGACCCGCACCGCCATGCCACCCGGGGTTTACTGCGACCTGCAGGATGTGTGGGAGAAGGACGGTCGGGACCAGGTCACCATGGAGTTCCTCCTGCCGACGGGTATCTACCTCAGTTTTCCCGTAGCACGCAGTGACACCATCGCCACAATTAAAAAGGTAAAGCTGGTCTCAGGCCGCACGATCTTGCGGCTAAAGCTTAAAAAGGACGTGAGATACTACAGGCTCTTTGTTGCAGTAAATTGTGTATTTGTCTTTCAGTAGGCCTAGGGATTAATTTTAAACTCATTATTCATTGTTATCTAGTTAGAAAATTTCTGGCCGCATCAAAAATGAAAAGAAATGCTTGCATACTGTTGGTTAAATTAAGACGTTCAACCAAACTTCTTCACAAACATAATGTAACAATCATTCGAAGGAAATCGTGAGAGATGTTTCACACTTGCCCTAGTGGATAACCTCACATCGATACTGTAGACTTGTTCTCAAGAACCGCTGTTGTAATCATAAACACTGTTCTGTGCTTATCACTGTACATTATAGCTTTATTATATACAGTCACAAAAGAGGAAAGATATACAATCCCAATATCAGGATGGGTTCCCTTTTGACTGTGGTTCCTCTTAAATGATCTTCCTCATGTCATCTCAGAGGAATAAACATCTGGATTTCTGGTTTAGCAATATCAATAGTAAAAAATCTATTAAAAAAATGCTGAGTAGTTGCTTAAACATTTCTCAATATGCAACAGCAAAAGAAAATTCTAACTAGTCCGGATGTCTGTCAGATTTTGTGGAGGAACGCAAGGAGCGAGCCTCTCTTCAGCATCTTGAGCGATCCCGATGCTTACGTGTTTACCTGCATCAACCGGACGGCGGAGCGAGAGGATCTGGAGGATGAGCAGCGGCGCTTGTGTGAAGTGAGGCCATTCCTGCCCGTCCTCAGGCTCATCGCACGTGAAGGAGACAGAGTGGAGAAGCTGATTAACACCCAGATCAGTCTGATTCTAGGGAAAGGTATACCCGTAACTTACTCCGCAACTCCAGCTTGTAGTGTGGTGCTTTGGTACGTCAAGATCAGCCAGTCAGTCATAAGGTATAGCACTGAACTTAAGTCTAGTCCAAAAAAATACAAATTAATTATCATTCATTTTTATATATAATAAATTAATACAAGACAAGTGCTGTGCTAAAGAGCTCCATCTGCATATTTAAGAACCTATTAGCAGGATGGTTTAAGATGCTGAGATGATTAGTGATTAGAAATGAGTGCTTTATTAAATGAGTACGCTTCATTAGACTGTGTGTTATGAGTGCTTCATTTCGAGTAATTGATATCTTCCCATTCACATCTAATGCAGGGATAAATTTGCTTGCGCTTTATTAATTAGTCTAGTATTTAAATCGATCCAATTACTTGATTAACTAAAATGCTAATGTAGATTTGTTCAAAAACTTTGCACTGTGTGCAAAATACTGCTCCAGGGCCAAAGTGCAACTTAAAAGGACTGCAACAGGAAGCGTAAGACGAGATCATCGTAAACGAAAAACCCTACAGTTCCAGTTGAATGATAGTAACATCATCTTTAATGATTGCCTATAGGTGTTGAAAAACATATTTCCAGTTTCACTGAAGGTTCTTGCAGTCAACTTGGCTTTAAACGTGTGCAGAATGACTCAGAGCGTGTTGTCCTTTTTTTTTCGCTTCATAAGCATCTGTTAATGTTTGCGTCTCGTATTTGTAGGCCTGCACGAGTTCGACACTCAAAAGAACCACGAGGTGGACGAGTTCCGGGCGAAAATGCGCTCCTTCTGCGAGGAGAAAGCTCAAGATCGGCAGCGGTTGCCATGGCACCAGTGGATGGACTACAACTTTCCCTGTGATTTAGAGCCGGTCTCCGTAGCAGCTCAAAGTGGGAAGTCACACACAAATGTGAAAAAGATCTTCATCAACGTCAAGTTTGAGGCCAGCGAGGTGAGTCAGTGTGGATTGTGGGTTTAATTAACAAGGCTACATAATCTTCAGGCTGCCTACAGTACTTGTTAGATAGTGAGACACTCTTCTACCTTTAACACGCAGTGCGTGTGTCGCTCGTTCTTGTTTACTGGTGTGGTGTATGTTCACTGCTAATTTTAGAACGGCATATTTTAAACACTTAAAAGACGGTTTTTGAAACAGTGCTGTAGCATGTGCGCTTCCATACAGGGTCTAGTGACCCAGATTTCCTGAATGAAGAATTGTGTGAAGTAGTGTATTTATACAACAACATGTTGCATGTGAATCCCCCACCCACACTGCCTGTACCTTAAACTTTGCAATCCTTCTGTACAATAAGACTGAGAGAGTGTGAGTGTGTTTGTCAAAGGAAAAAGTCCAGCACACGTGTTGCTGTTTTAAATGCCACCTAATATCACTAGACGCATATCAAAATCCTAACTCTCATGTTTTTGAACAACATCTAAGCCTTTTTTTTTTTTTTTTTTCTTTTGCAAAAGGCTTCCTGTAAGTAACAAGTACTTTTTTTTTTTTCTACTGTTTTGTTTCATTGACCTTGATATGTGCTTTAAAGGTTCTGTATTTTACTAGTTAATTAACAAGTTCATGTCTCTGAGCTCCCCAAAAGTAAGTCTTTTGATGTTGCGGCTACAATATTGCAAACTCTCTCTGTTTCACTCCTCCTCCAAATGCAGTGCTTCGTGTTCAGTGAGCCACGGCCAGAGAACAGCAGAGCTGAGCAACAAGTTGGGGAGGGGCTCTTCTTACATGAGGTCACAAAAGAGGGAAAATCAAATTGGCTTGTTTAAACCCCGGCTTATACAAAATGGAAAAGGACAAAAAAATAGGCAGGGAGTGTTTTTATTTTTATTTTTTCAAGATTTTTGTTTTTTTGTCCAAATACACTGGAGACCACCTCGAATGTCTAAAAATGACACAATATATCCCTATTTGTGTTTTATACAGAAACCTAATCTATGACAGAGCAGTCTAAGACTATAACAGTTACAAGCCTAAAGTCAATTCTTTGCTAATAACAACAGATCATGAAGTGTTCTATTGGACTTTATTGGATTGCAAATTATTATAATCTCATATTTAATTATTAATGTTTTTTCTTTTTTTATGTTTGATCTTTGTTTTTTTATGTTTTTTTTTTTAATGTTTTGTTTTGTTGTTTAATGCCTGCAAGATAAATTAGTTCCTGTTATTTCTTACCTTGTAACAAATCTGAATCTAGTGCTGCACCGTCACTGGCCTCTATTTCCTTTCTCGTGAAGTCAATAAAGACAAAAATCAGCTTCTGAGCGATCGAAAAACAAGAAGGAAATCCTGTGTCCTGGAGATGATCCTGTAATGGAAAACAAATTTCAAGACACTGGAGACCGCTTTCCTAAATATTATGTTTTTTAAAAAAAAATCATACATAAAATGTCCCTATATTTGTGATTTTATACATATTATGATAAAATCATAAGATTATGTGGAGCCTCCAAGTCGTACTAGAACGAGCGTATTACCTTTAACCCTATGATTAGAATTGCAGCTCCTGTCTCTCTCAGCTATTCTTTTAAAGATAGTAATAGTAATCAATTATGGTTTACAGTGTTATATTTTCAACAGTTCCTAAAGCAGTCTTCGATGATCATTTGTTCTTTCCTGTTGCGCTTTAAGGAGAGCTTCATGCTGCAGTTGGACCCCCAGGATCTGCCTGTGGTCCTGATGAAGAGTGCGCTCAGGAAAAAAGCCACGGTGTTCCGGTCAGTGAAGCAGGAGAAGCCCGAGGAGTACACGCTACAGGTCAACGGGAGATGGGAGTTCATCTACGGGAAATACCCGCTGTGCAGGTTTAAAGTGAGTACACTGGATATGAAAAAAGGGAAGTTCAGAGTGTCGTGCGCAGTTCGCAGCTCCTGCAGAGAGCGTAGAGAAACAACACAGCAGCTTTGTACCTGTGAAAATTCTTATAAAAACATGATGAGTTTTTAACCTCATTCAATAGATGATTCACTCAGTGAAGCGTCTTTTTTTTTCTTTTTTTTTTTCTTTAAGGTGTTGTAGCAGTACATTGAAAACTGATTGAAAATCAATCCCTAATATCTTTATCTGAGTTATTAACAAGGGATACATTGGATATTTAAGAGTTTTAACCCTACTTTCTTTCTATATTATAGTAACATAGCTTGAGTTGAAACATTGATATAATTAAAAAAAATCTGTATATACTTTACATAGTTCAGTGTTAATGGGTTCATTTTACTAACTGGGCTTAAATTCAGGAGATCCATAAAATTTTCACTTCATTTGTCAACTCGTCGTGATTACTTCATGGCACGTTAATATAAACAATATATATATAATATTTTTGTAGTATTTTGTGTATTGGAATTTTTCATATAAAGCGATCAAAAATAGATTAAGATATTGTTCTATTTATGGTCTATGTTTATATTTATATATATATAGTTCTAATAAGGATCGACTTTACGTAAAGCTTATGTAAAATCAGAGGTGAGTTGGTTTAGGCTTAATTTAACTCCTGGTTATTATCAATATAAACATTTTTTGTGGAAATAATAACACAAAACCTGTTTGCATGCATATCGTGTTGGCAGTCGTGTGTGTGTGTGTATACGCAATGCACCGTATGACTGTAGACGTATGGAACCTTTTTGGATTTATTCAGTTTTTTTAAACATTACATCGCGATCTTGGGTCGAAAAACAAATCTTTTTTATTTTTTTATTTTTTTTAAGTTTACTAGAGTAAACAGTAAACTGAACGTGTATTTGTTTTTACAGTAAAAATAAAGCAATATGGGCGCTTTCGATCCGAGTGCAAGGACCAGCCGAGGCAAACACTACAGTATTACAGAGTGTTTTCTGCCATGTCATAAGAACTTATTCTAATTAAACTGATGCAGCAACGGCAAGCTTTCCAGCTTACATGTGTTTTGGCTTGTCTGCCACTACTGAGGCAGTTGTTGATATTGAAACTGCCTGTACCTGCAGAGATGAGTCATCAACCTTTAGTAGGCTTTTAAAAGTCAACTACAGAGAGCTTAATGTGATTTGAGCTGCATTACACTAACTAAATGAACAGGCTGCAAGATTTGATGTTGATGACTCTTATCCTGGTATTGCTCTGGTCTGGGTCTTTGATTGAGTGAAACAGACTCCTCTCTCTCTCTCTCTCTCACTCACTCACTCACTCTCGCTCCTACAGATCCCCTCTTTTACGTCACGCCGCCGACTCTGAGGTCTGGTTTAGGAAATCCCTAATCAGTCAGCTTTGTTTTGTGTCTTCGCAGTACATTTTCTCATGCTTGTATGGAGGCCTGACTCCGCATCTGACCATGGTGCATCACTCCACCATCTCTAAATACCAGGAGGAGCAGGGAGGCTTGAGCAACCAGGTCTCCAAGAGCCGGTCTCAGTCGAAACCTCCGCCGTTGCCGCTGAAAAAGGTAAAAAAAGGTTATTGCACCAGAAAAACAGCGAGTGTCATTAACAAGGGAACTACTTTCTTCATCTTCTTCCTCATATCACTGACCTTCTTGGAACTATAACTTCCTTGTGATTTAACAGAAACGTTTATTTTAGTCCTGTTATAGGTGCGTTTAAATAGAATAGACAGTTATACGGAATAGATATATATAGGTCTATTTTGTATTTCTACTGTATGTATTACTTTATAGTACGTATTGTACATGTTTAAGTAAAAACCTAATATGTGAAAAATTGGGTTACATTAATCATTTTAACAGTTTTTTTTATTAGTTTTTTTTATTACATGTTTCCCTGCAAAACGTTTCAGTGAGTATAGACTAGTGAATGCATTATGCGGAAGCACAAGATTGTGGGCAGCTGCTTGGATATTTTTAAAGATATTAAAATGAATTTTGCTTACACTTCATTGTGATTCTTCCTCACGCTGCTTATGTTGGGAAAAGCTGTAAAATAATAGTAAACCTAACTGTAAGCTTGGCTATAAACAGTGGTTTCGTACTGCCTTAGTTCCCCTTTGTGCTTTCCTTAAGTCTTGTTTTCTCACTAATCGAAAGTTTTCTATCACCCACTGTATTTGTGTATAAGTCGAAATTCTGATTCTGAAATTCTCGGGTTCAAAGGTTTGCAAAGCGAATGCTAAAACATATTTCATGCCACTGAGTTGCATGCATCACTCTGCAGGCTTTTTTTAAAAAAATGCTTGGCCTTCTTTTAACAGCAAAACACATCATCACTGTGGTCCATACACGAGCTCTTCCACATCCACCTGCTGCAGGGCACCCGGGTCAACGCCGACGAAAGCATGAAGGTTAGAGCTCCGGTTTATTCGTGTTTATTGTTAGCATGATTCTGTTGTGGTTGTTTACTAGGCTTCTAACTGTAGCATGCAGCCAAGGGTTGGAATCGTGAAGTGTGGTCACGTGACCCTGACCACACATTTCCCATAATTCACCAGAAGCGGTTGTGTAAAAGATCAAAACAGGAAGTGGGGAGTGACTCTCTGGTGTTTAACGCTCTCTTGGGCCTAGATTCTTAGAAAAGGACAGCAGTGTTGCTCACACTCGCCACTTGTATCTATCGCTCTCTCTCTCTCTGTCTCTTTTTTTTTTTTTTTTTTTTTTAACTCGTCAGAGAAGTGAAAAGTCATGCAAGGTTGCATTACTTAGTAAAAGAATAAACAGTTGTCTGGGAGGTCTGACTTTGTTCTGAGTCATTATAATGAAATATGAAAGTGTATTTGTATTTGTTTCATCATAACGAATCATAATCTGTGAAATGTGAAAGTGCATGATGTGAAAGAAGTAAACTTTATTTCAGTTATACATTCGTGAAATGGGGTGAGGATGGCCCTCGGCTGATTATGTATACTTTATTAAGCCCGGAGTGGCTGTTCGTTTCCGGATGTCACCCCATGACTCCAGATAGATTTGTCATGTCATACAATTGCCAGTCCTGTCTGCTGCGGCCACCAGAGGTTCTCCGTGATAGCCGTAGGGGAAACACTCACTTAAATATTTCCTCTTTGCTATCATGGACTGCTTTCTATTCTGGTTAATGATAAAACTGGGAAAGTGGCCAGCTCCGTCCTAGTCACAAGGCCTTGTGTCATTCATTCATTCGTTCATTCATTCATTCATTCATTTTTAACCAAGCCTGTCAGACATTTCTGCAACCGTATTGTTTTTTAAAACTCTTTGTTTCCTTGATCCTAGAGTGATTTTATGGTTTTATTTTGTAGTTGGTGGTGCAGGCAGGCCTATTCCATGGCAGTGAGCTTCTCTGTAAAGTGGTGACCAGCAGTGAAGTCAGCGTGTGCTCCGACCCAGTGTGGGACCAGAAGCTAGCATTCGACATCCCCTTATGCGATCTTCCTCGCATGACGCGCCTCTGCTTCGCCCTCTATGGCGTATTGGACAAACCCAGGAAGCAGCGGTCAACCAAAAAGAAGAACAAAAAAGCTGTAAGTTTTCACAAAGACCAAGATTCGAAATCAATTTTTTTTTTTTTTTTGAAGGCTGAAATTGCCAAAATGACCAGCAGGAAGTGAAGGCCTTGTTTAACTAACGGCGAGCTATGGCTTTACTTGCAAAGAAAATGTGGTGTGCGATCGGCAGAGTATCATAGTCAAATCAAAACCCCCTGACCACACAGGCACAGTCATTTTAGTAGAGACAGAAGGTGAAAAGGGGATGCCACAGCAAGTTTACAGGTGGCTATGTGTTGGTGCATGTGTGCATGCGTGTGTGTGTGTGTTTGCATGTGTGTGTCTATGTGTGTGTGTGTGTGTGTGTGTGTTTGTTTATGAGGATTTGCACCCACCAACTCTACTTCTGCTTTCTCGGCCACTTCCCTTTCATAGTACGGGTGGAGAAGTCTGCTCAGGCTGAGGCGAGGAAACGAGAATCGTCTCTCTGTCTGTCTGTGTGCCTTAATGTGTTTATTTTAAACACCACAAAGCCACGTTGCACTGGGTTTAAGGTGAAATACAGTGTAAAGGGTTGAGATACTTACAGCAACATCAGTCGCTGAAAAGAAATAAACGTTGATTGAAATTAATCCGCAAATACTGTACATTTATTCTTCGACTTAGAAGCCATCATTTCATTATGATTTTTTTTTTTTAACGTTCTGACTTAGCTAGTTGTATTAAAATAAATCAAGTTCGTAAAAATAGTGCAGTAGATTTACATAATAATGTGCGGATTCCATAAAATAATATGAGGCCGCAACGTGTTAGGTGATTCATTGTTTATCATTAGCACCACAAATGCTCTAGGTCCGCTTGTGTAACAGTGGACATGGGGCTGGATGATTGGACAGAAATATATTAATTTCATGATGAATTACGCCATTATGCCCTTTTTTTGAGATGTCAGATATCAGTACTTTTTCATAACCCTGCCCACTGTTATTTACAGAAATGAATAGGAAGTTAATACGTTTTCGTACTAGATTCAAAGAACCCAAAGAATTAGTTTTTGTTTTGTAAAGTGTTTCTAGCATACTGATATTTATAATATACAGTTTGTATTTTAACATATTATTATTATTATTATTTATTTATTTATTTATTTATTTTAAATACAGTACATCCCACACGTAAATAAAAGTTACAAATATTATCTGAAAAAAATAAAAGTTAGTAGTGAATAAAAATGTGAATTCGTCAAAAGGAAAATGTATTTAAAAAACCCCGAATTATAAGAATTTAGAGCTGGAGGAGTCTTTCCAAGCAATATTATTAATAAGCTTATTAATGAAAATAATAATAGGGATGTGTTCATTTAAACATAAAATACACACATAAACAGATTAAATTCCAAATAAGGTGAAAATCACAAAAATGCTTATTTAAAGGATTAACTCAACAAAGTGCTACTATTATTAACAAATCTTTCTCTCTTTTCTTTTCATTGCGATTCCTTTATTATTATTATTTTTTATCAATGAAGATTAATCATAGAAAAAAGTGAAAATATTACATTTGATACAAAACTCTTTATATGTCATCTCAGAAATCTGTCTCATTGTGTAATTTGTCACACATTTGTAATAGAAATGACAAATATTGAATGATAACATGATGAAAAGATATCGGATATGGTATCTTGTTTTATAATCTGCTTTAACCAAGAACTCTTTGAAGCAGTAAGTGGATGTTATATATATAGTGCTGATTTGAAAATTTTCAGACCCTTTCAAGTTTTAAACATTTTTCTCCACACTCTTCTGAGCGTTTTTTCCCTTTATCATTCTACACTCAATACTCCACAATGACAAAGTAAGGAGTGTTTTGTTATTTATTTCATTTTTAAAATTTGTTAGTTAAAAAAAATAAGGACAGAAATATTCAATTTTTCAATATTGCACAAGTTTTTAGTCCCATCACTTAGTACTTGGTTAAAGCACCTTTGGCAGCAGTGGCAGCCTGAACTTTGCTTGTGAACTGAACTACACTGTTCTTTTGGAAGTTCCTGGCAGAATTATTTAAGCTCTACCTGGTTTTATGGGCAGGCTCTCTGCTCTATTGGGGTCAGGTCAGGAATCTGACTTGGCCACGCCAAGACCTTCACAGAGTTGTTCTGAAGCCACTCCTTTGTTTTCTTGGAGGTACACATCAGGTCGTTGTCTTGTTGAAGTGTAATCAGTCGCCCCAGCCAGAGATCCTGAGCACTCTGAAGAAGGTTTTCACTTGGGATAGCTCTTTATGTTATTTTTACTCCATTCTGGTTAGTCTCTTTGTTTCCAAGTTGCAGAAAAACATCCCTACAGCATGATGTTTAACTGTAGGGATGGTATCAGACCAGTGAATTTTGTTTCTTATGGTCTGAGAGTTCTTCAGGTGCTTTTTGGAAAACTCCCAGCCGGCTGTCAAGTGCCTTTTAGTAAGGAATGGCTTCTGTCGGCCTCTAGCATAGAGGTCTGATTGGTAGATTGGCATAGAGGTCTGATTGGTAGATTGGCATAGAGGTCTGATTGGTAGATTGGCATAGAGGTCTGATTGGTAGATTGGCATAGAGGTCTGATTGGTAGAGCACTGCAGCGATGGTTGTCCTTCTGTAAGACTCTCGTATTTCCACAAGAGAACTCGTTTATAGTGACCCTAGGGATCTTGGTTATCTGTCTGCCCAAGTTTCTTCGGCTCGTTTGCTTCCGTGGACAAAATTGGGCAGACTGTTGGTTGTTTCAAATCTCTTCCATTTGAGAATGACTGAGGCTACCATGCTCTTGGGCACTTTCAATGCTGTGGAAACGGTATCTTGGCTTTGGCTTCGTTTTCACTCTGACATAAAGTATTTTCTGGTGATGCCTGATATAGAGAGCCTTTTCTAATTATGTCGAAGGAATACAGTTAGGTACAGGTGATGTTGTACCTCCCCGAACAAGTTGTAGAAGCATCTCAAGGACCACTGATAAGAGCTCAAAAGTTAGTATCATAAAAAAAATCTATGATATTTCAGTCTTTATTTTATTGTTTATTTATTTATTTATTTTTATATATAAATTAACAAAACACTCCAAACATCTGTTTTTAGTTTGCCCTGATGAAGTATTGTGTGTAAAACAATGAGAAACTGACCATTTGTGAAGCGATCAATTTCGAAAGATCGGATAACTTTCCATACTTTTATTTCTAGTTCGGGTTTTTAAAAGAAAATCTTATTTTTTAAGTGTATTATTTAATTTTTTCCTTAGACTTTTGACATTACAGTCCCTTGAGAAATATCATTTTGAAAGATCCCCTTGAAAAAAAATCATAATCACATGCATATTATACAAGTTAGAAGAATAGTGTAGATAAAGGTTGCACTTGGAAAAGCATGCTGACATTTAGGCCTCGTGCTGTTAATAAAAATCAAAATGAATAAGATCATTGTTCTTTGATCCAGTGAACTGAAATATTCTGTAAAATATGTGGTTATAATTTAACAATATAATTCATTTCCATGATCTCTTTGCAGACCCCACTTTAGAAAATCAGTCTTTTCCATTATTTTAGAAACCAAATTTTTTTTTTTAGATGATTTTATTAATAGTTATGTGTAAATGTGCTTCTTTCAGGATTGTCCTTTGGCCTGGGTGAACACGATGGTGTTTGACTATAAGGACCAGCTGAAGACAGGAGAGATCTTCTTATCCACTTGGCCTTCAGCTCCAGGTCTGATTTGCTTTTTTTTATTTTACTCCCCAAATAATTAGTTTTTTTCCCCCTTAACTATAATTAGAAGATAATGCTGTAAATTCTTCAATAATAACCATCATCAATTTTTTTTTTTATTGTAGATGACAAAGGTGATCTGCTGAATCCTATGGGCACGGTGGAGAAAAATCCCAACATGGATAGCTCTCCAGGCCTCCACATTCACTTCCCCAGTTTCAGGGCACATCCTCTTTACTACCCTCCACTGGAAAAAGTAAACAAGGCCTCAACGTTCTTGCACTGACTCGCCGATTACATTAGGCTTATATTTCTACTCGTGAATACAAGAGGTTGTTCTTTAAGCTCATATTATTTCCTTTCTTTTTTTGCCTAGTTGAATGAAGTGAACGGTGACAAAGCAGGTGCTTCAAAAGAGGAGGTAAGAATCATGAAGGTCTTTCGTTTTCTGTTTAATTGAGGTTTGTGTTATATATGATTACATTTCATTTATGCAATTGTGATCGTTCTCTGCAACTTGCTCAGCATCTGAAACTGAAAGAGATAGTGGACAATAAAAACCACACCGAGTTCTTTGAAGACGAGAAAGAGCTGCTTTGGAAGTTGCGCGTGGAGATGAAAGCGATTTACCCAGAGAGCCTCTCCAAACTGCTACTCATCACCAAGTGGAATAAACACGAGGACGTAGCCCAGGTACTGCTGTCACCAGTGCGATCTGCCATTCTGTCTGATACATGTTAAGTTTCGGAGGATTAAAATTTTGAAAAAAAAAAAAAAAAATTATATTGACCATGTTAACATGTGTTTTTTTTAATAAGTCTTATTCCTTGCATTTCAAGATGTGTTCAGATGATACTCAAACGTGTTATTAAACTAAAGGAAGGAACTTACCTAATACTAAGAAATGTCAGTATTTATACTTTTCACTGACTTTTTTTTTTTTTTACTAAAAAATTGCTATGAATATTTCTTATTAACTAAGGATCACTAGTGGTCTCAGGGTTTTGGACTCCACTGTACATTAAACAAATAAGCATATTAGTTCTGTGCACTTGATAGCAATGTACAGTATGAATTAATAGCTACAAAAAGTACACCTTATTGTTGATTGTCTTAGTTGCTTCTTATTGACTTGGGACTTGACTCACATTTCACAGTTTATAACCTACAGCTCTTCTTGACCTCAAAAGATTTTTACTCATCGTGTGACTCATTCTTCGACCTTTAACAATGACTTGTGACTTTTGTTTACTCTTGTAAAGCAGAAATATATTGGCCTTTTTGGAAACCACTACACCAATTCTTATTACCATTTGCACAATTTGTTTTAGATTTTAAATATATTTCACCTTATAATTTACATGACATGCATTACTATGCAAAGTCTTGAGCTATCCCTCATTGCTTCATATTTAGCTTATTAAAAGAGCCAGACTTCATTGTATTTTTAATGTAGATTTAAGGAATAGTTCTCCATTTTTGGCTCTCATTTTCTGTTGGTGCTGAATGCTGAGTGGTTAGAACTGACAAGAGGGGAAATGAGGTTGCTGCTGAGGTTGTTACATAAACAACCATAGTATATCTGGGCACTTCACAGTAAAACATTTGTTTAAATGTTTTTATTTTATTATTTTATTTTATTTACATAATGTAATTTAATATAAAGAAATGAGGGTTGGCTGTATAATGGATTCTAAAGTAGAGACAGGGAATACAGTGCATACACATTCACAGTGCAGTAGATTGTAAATAATTGTAAACAATTCCTATCATTCATCATACTCTACTGTTGTGAGATCAAATTTCTGCAGTTCTGCAAACGGTGTTTCCAAGGTCCCCAGTCTGTGAATTATCGTTTAAAAAATGCATTCGGGATCATCCTGGTCACATGACTCGGCTCAGGATCATAAAAGCGCTCATAAACAAAGCAGATCCATTTGGTCTCTGATTTGAATACGCAAAATGAGATTCAGAAAGGTTATCTCGTGGCTGATTGCATGTCAAGATTATCATGTACGTGTAAGAGTTTTTTTTTTTTTTTTTTTTTTTAATCAGGTATGTGTTTTGTTTTAGATCGTGGCTCTATTACGGAAATGGCCAGACCTGCCAGCTCTGCATGCTCTAGAGTTGCTGGACTATAGCTTCCCTGACCCTCACGTCCGCTCCTTCACCATTTGCTGCCTCAGGAAGCTGCGGTGGGTTATATGACCATATACTTACACGTTTGTCTCTTCGCTCTGTGTTCACCTACTGTGTTACCCAACTCTTAGAAGTGCTGTACTTTGAAATACTTTCTGAGAAATACCACAGGACCACAAAGATGTGGGCAAATAGTTAATTATGTGACTGTTCGCTTTGTACAGACTCGTCCAGAGGTTCCTACCTTTATAAGGAAATTAAGAAGAGGTACATAGCAATAAGACATTTAGTTTAGACACTTATTGAGGTTAAACTTTTATTGTTATAAGTAGCAAAGAAAACTTTATTCAGATTATTCAGATTTCGAATATATTTTCGATAGCTTTTTTGAATAGTTTTTTTTTTTTTTTGCTATAGATATAAAAGAAAATTAACCCTTACTATGTAATTATACATTGTAAATATTTGTAAAAATTATTCGCCTTATTCATTCTGGTCATATTCAAACTGCTTTCTACCTTCCCCTTAATTTTTAGGAAATGTTAGGAAAATATATTCATAAAAAAGCTGACAAAAAAAAGTATGCGTCAGGAGACTTTATTTTAGCTTTACGGCGGTACGTACAGTAGACTAGGCTAGGTTGCACACTTTTTACGGGAGCACTATAAGTGTCTGAGGAAGTAGTTCACAAATTAAGTTACTTACCAGTGCCAGTGCAGTCTGCAGCTGAATTTAACATCATGTTCTTTTTTTTATTCATCAACAGTGATGACGAACTCTTCCAGTACCTCCTGCAGCTGGTTCAGGTTCTGAAATATGAGCCTTACCTGGACTGTGACCTGACAACCTTCCTCCTAGATAGAGCTTTATCCAACAAGAGGATAGGCCACTTCCTTTTTTGGCATCTAAGGTAAGCTTCTTTTTTTTTTTCCGCTTAGGAAGTCTTCATCTTTAGCTTATGATGTTATATGGTGAGAATTTTTTTTTTTATTTCTCATGAAGGTCTGAGCTACATGTGCCATCTGTCAGTCTGAAATTCAGCCTTATTCTAGAGGCTTACTGCAGAGGAAGTATCTACCACATGAAGAGTCTCATGAAGCAGGTCAGTAGTGATATTTTTAGTCCTTCGCTCTATTTAGTAGGTAGCTGACTAGTAGGCTGTGTTGTTGAGGAGTAGAACTACATTGAGCTGCGTTGAGAAGGATCAAGGATAAGGGCCGAGGTAAAGCAGCATGTGGGAAAGGTGTCATCTGTTATTTTATCTGAAGTGAAGCTGCGTTGTATGTATGCATCTATGTATGTATGTATGTACAGTATGTACTGTATGTATGTATGTATGTATGTATGTATACGTTCTGTTGGAGGCCTTCAAAAAGACGGTTACATGAATTAAGGAATGTAACACATCATTTGTTTTAATAGCTACCATATTTACATTTAAGCATTTGGCAGATGCCCTTATCCAGAATGAGCAGTTCTGAGCAGTTTAGGGTTAAGGCCTTGCTCAAGAGCCCAACAGTGGCAACTTGCCGGTCCTGTGGTTTGAACCTGAGACGGTCTGATCAGTAGTCCAATGCCTTAATCACTGAACTTCCCCTGCTTTAAAAGTTTCATTTACTGCATTTGTAAGATGTCCTTATACAGAGTGACTTGAGCAGTTGAGGGTTAATGGTCTTGCTCAAGTGGATGCGGGATTTGAGTCTGGGACCTTCTGAATAGTAGCCCAATGCCTTAACCACTGAGCTGCTACAGTACTACCTACCTTTTTTTTTTGGTAATCTCATTATACGTCTGAGCAGTTGAGGGTTAAAGGCCTAGCCCAACATGTGGGGTTTGAACCTGGGACCTTCTAAAACATGCCATAACAATACTTGAAGGTGTCTCAGATATAATTGCTGCTGAGGTTTCTTTTTGCAGTTTGGTGACCAGTTAAAGCTTTAATGAAGTCTTTTAGCAAGCTGTCCGGCTACCACAAGCCACCAGAAAGATATAAAACAAGATATTCTCTAAGTTGATGTTTTGATGATAATGGTGGAAAGCACTGTCTAAAACATCATAAAAAAAAAATCTTTCAACTGGATTGAGATTTGGTGTCTCTAAAATGTATTACATATGATTTTTATCCTCATTGAGCCATTCAGTGAGTCCTTGTGCCCAGTGGAAAGGGGTGGCGTCATTCTAGAAGAGATCACGCTCCTTAGGATGGAAAGATTTTATTTTAGGATAATTTAACAAGGGAACACGAGTACCCAAATAATTTCCAGCTGAAATAAGGTTGCTGAAATTTAATGAGTATATCTGAAGACTAGTAGCTGCCGACAATATTCTTTAGTAGTGTAGAGTTAGTAGAGTATTGCTGGCAGAATATTCACCAAGACAAAAATATGTAAACAAATTATTTCAGTATCATTCCTTAGATCCCCTTACCCAGACTCCCAGTTAGCTCTAGGACATTTAATGTGTTACTACCTTCTTAAAGCTAAATTCATCTAAACTCTGATATACAGTATAGGATGAACAGTTTCAGGAGGATCTAGTGTCCAGAAATAGCACAAAGCTCCGTGGCTAATCCTGTTTTAGCTAATAATCTGCAATCGGCTGGATGCCAGATATGCACAGTCTTTGACCATTTTCAAAATCGGACTGAAAATGTTTTTTCACGTCACATCTGTGTTTTAAAGTGGCTAAGATATCATGCACTCTAGCATTTATGGTCTATTTATTTTACTTAATTGTGGAATAATTTCCTTTATTTGAATTGCATGAAGTGGCGTAGTGGTTAGCATTGTGGCCTCACACCTTCAGGGTGGAGGTTTTGAGTCTGTGTGCATATAGTTTGCATGTTCTCCCCATGCCTGGTGGGTTTCCTCCAAGTACACCAGTTTCCTCCCACGGTCCAAAGACATGCATTAGATTAATTGGTGTTTCCAAATTGCCTGTAGCATGCGAGCGAGTCCTGTATGTGAGTAAGTGTGCTTGTGTGCCCTGCGATGGATTGGCACCCCATCCAGGTTGTACCCCGCCTAGTGCCCTAAATCTTCAGGTCTCCCATGAGTCTGTACAAGATGAGTCGGTAGAGAATGAGTGAGTGAATTAACTGACTTTTAATTATGAATTAATGTATATACACAAAGTTTTTTTTAACTTTGTGTAAATAAAAGTTTTGCTTTTGATTCCAAGAGTGTTAAAAAAAAAACTGAGGCATGGTATTGTTTTCTATTCTTGCAGAATGATGCCCTGAGTAAAATGAAAGCTCTGAATGACTTTGTGAAGTCGGGCTCTCAGAAGTCAGCATCCAGGTCGCAGATTACGGAGGACATGAAATTGTGCATTAAACAGGACACGTATTTGGAGGCGCTATCTGGTGTCGTGTCGCCTCTCAACCCGAGCATCATCCTTTCTGAAATCTGGTACATTCAAAATGCAATATTCATTATGCCTAGGATGAAAGAATGCAACTAATGATTAGAATCTTCAATAATTTGCATGAAGATAAAAGTGAAATACAGTACTGTGCAAAAGTCTGCAATAACCTCACATTTCTTCATATGTTGCCTCCAAAGAGCCAGACTTCCTTGTATTTTTAATGTAGTATTGAGGAATTGTTCTCCAGCCTTCCTAAAGGACTTGTTTCGTCTTTCAGTTTCAATTTAGTCCCTGTACCTGACCAGTTTTAGAGGAATGTTTTTTGTTTGCTAAGCCACACAATGACCTATGAATCATTAGTATACTAGTGATGCTGAATGCTGATTGCTCGGAACAGACGCGAGGGAAAATTAGGTTGCTGCTGAGGTTGTTACATAAACAATCTTCTTTCTTTCTTTTTTTTTTTTATAGTATCTTTAGACACTTTGAACAAATGTTTTACTGCGACAGGCTGCATTCATTTGTTTGTCTTTAATTTAATTTATATTTACTTAATTTTTATATGAAGAAATGAAGTGTGGCTCAATACTTTTGCACAGTACTGTATATGAATTTATTACAATTTACAATGTTTTTAACTACCTATCTTTTTTTTTATCTATCTATCTATCTATCTATCTATCTATCTATCTATCTATCTATCTATCTATCTATCTATCTATCTATCACAAAGCACTTACTCTTTTTAACCACGTACTGTTTTAGTGCTCATACTAAAAATAATAATAATTAAAAAAAGATTTATTTTAATTTACATAGTGTCGTATTAATCAGAACAATCATGCGCAATCATTTAGCTACAAAGTGTATTAGTGCTTATAAAAAAAAGTTATTGTTTTTTATCCATATAAGGAATGAGAATGATTATAAACACTGTTTTAACTACGTAACTATTTTTAACTATATACTATGTAATACACAGATTAATGATCATAAATAATCAATTTAACTACAAAGTGTTTTGGTGATCAAAGTGATCATACACAAATGTTTTTTTTTTTTGTAAATGGTTAATTTACATGTTTAGTGCAAAGTTTTTATGACAGCTTTTTAGTAATATAACTTTTTTCTTTCTTTTTTTTTAACACTAATACATAAACAATGACTAGCAGCGATCATGTTTTAAATCATGCATAAAATATGCTTTTGGAATTAACAAGCAGGCGACTGACAACTGCATGTGATTCATATTGAACCACAGTTTTGTTAAATTGTCTTGTTAGTATCTGGTTCAAAATGTGCTGATTATTTATTTATTATAGACAGTATATGTATGTTTAATTGCTGCGTTAAATATGCAAACAAAGAATTTTAGCAAACTCTTGTGTTATGAGAAGAATAAGGCTTTAGAGTTTGATGTTATAGGAAGAAAATTTATAAGAATATAATTGCCATGGTTACAGCTTTAACGCCCCACCCTATCATTCATTCATTTTCTATAAGTGCCCTGTTGTGTTTTATTCTTTATTTAAACCATCCGTCAAAAGTGGATTTGCTTACCAAGCATAAATTATGTATCATCGTGAAGGAAATATATGCTCATTATGTCATATTTTTATCTACAGTAAATAATAAGTTGTGCGTTTACTGTATGTATTTTTTTTTTATTATTATTTTTTGTTCCTCTCAGCACGGACAAATGTAAATTTATGGACTCTAAGATGAAGCCTCTCTGGTTGATGTACAAAAACAAATGTGTGCAGGCAGACACTTTGGGCATCATCTTCAAAAACGGAGACGGTAAGCAGGAAGGAACCTCTGTTTTCTTGGAGTTTTATAATTGAAACTCGCTCCTAATGACTATGTGCTGCTTTCAGATCTCAGACAGGATATGCTAACCCTTCAAATGATCCAACTAATGGATGTTCTGTGGAAGACAGAAGGGCTGGACCTTAGGTTTGTATTTGTTAGTGGAATGTCTGCACTCTCTCGTGGTGCCTGAATTTATACCATGTTTAAGCTTTTAATGGATTGAGTTTACACCTTTTTCAAGATGAAAGATAAACTATAAATAAATATGCTTTACTCACAGTTTTAAAGCTATGAAGCAAAGTGTGTCAGCAGACTAGATCTTTTGATCTTTTTCTGTTCCGTATAAAACAGAATGATCCCCTATGGCTGCTTGTCCACTGGGAATAAGACAGGTCTTATCGAGGTGGTGAAAAATTCAGACACCATCGCCAACATCCAGAGAAATAAGAGCAACAGCGCAGCCACTGCGGCCTTCAACAAAGATGCTCTTCTCGACTGGCTCAAATCCAAGAACCCAGGGTGAGTGCAAGACCCTCAGACATTTTCGGTAGATGCTATAGCAACTTGTTGAGAATATGTACACGGGTTGTGCTCATGTTAACTCTGCTAATCACCCGGCATGTGTTGTTTGTCATGTTACTTCTGAAAGCGACTCTCGTAGTTTGACTCACAACTAAACCACAGCATGTTTATGGTGACTGCGATCGCTAAAACACTTTGGGGTACATGATCATTACTAAACCACTGTGTGGTTAAAAATATTGCTTGTTTATGATCACTAAAACAATTTGGTTGAAAAGAATGTTGCCTTATAATCAGTGTAAAGATGAAAAGACCACTTGTTTATGATCGCTGTGTTCACTAAAAACTATGCAGTTAAATGATTGTTTGCGATGTTCTATGTTTTATGTTTATTAAAACGCTGTGTAGATAAAAGATTGTTTGTAATCATTCTGATTAGAAACTACTTTGATCGCCAAAACACTTTGTAGTTAAATTGATTATTTATGATCATTAATCCGTGTATTAGTTAAAAATAGTTACGTAGTTAAAACAGTGTTTATAACATTCTCATTCGTTATATGGATAAAAAAAACAACTGTTTGTTTATAAGCACTAATACACTTTGTAGCTAAAAGATTGTTCTGATTAATACGACACTATTTAAATGAAAATAACTAATTTAATAATAATTAAAAAATTATTATTATGCTTAGTATGAGCACTAAAACAGTACGTGGTTAAAAAGAGTAAGTGCTTTCTGATAGATAGATAGATAGATCGATAGATAGATAGATAGATAGATAGATAGATAGATAGAAATTCCCTCATTAAAAACACAATTTGTCTATGATCAATAAAATCACTGCAGTTAAAAACATTGTAAATGATCAGTTTGATTGAATATGGTTTATACATTTTTATGTAGCAAAAAAAAAAAAACATATTTATTTGGCTGTAAGACTAAAGCAGGCATCACGAGTATTCTTTGCAATGAGCCTTTGTGGCCAAACACTTGGTTGAAATGAAACCTTTCAACTGCACTGCCACTTGGTTGATCTGATTGAAGACTCTCTGACTAAAGCATCATCATTTTTTGTTAACCGCACAGTCATATTGAGAGTCACACTGGCAACAGCGAGTGCAAAGAAGCCTAAGCGTGTCTGTCCCTAGAGGCTTCCTCTAGATTCTGTTGTGCAGATGCTCCAAGACCAAGCAGGAAATACAATCCTGTGCAAAATCCTGGGTTTCAGCTGATTGGTCATGTCTAGTACACTCCATGGATGCATCGTTATCCTTATCAGCTCCCTGAATCACCTCTTTTCATTTGAGTTGCACGTAGCTGCAGTCTGATTCTTTTGATCTTTGCTCCTGACCTTACCTTAACTCGATATTTATGGCTCTCACTGCTCCCACCTGAACAAGCAGAGATCGCAAACATCTTCGAGTAGAAATGTACGGTAACCAAATGACTCGCTGTAGTTGACCGGGAACCCCATGGTCCTTAATTAAAGTTCAGCATTAATACACACTTCTTTTTTGTTTGTTTTAGTTTTTGAGCTGTGCTCTTTTCACTAGCTTATGTCATTTATTAACCGGACTCTCTGAGTATGAATGTGTACAGTACACAGGTTTATCCCTTTGTTTAAACTTTGCTTAAACACACATATCTCATTACATTGTTTTTTTTCCCCCTGTTGGTAGTGGATGGTGAACGGGAAGGGCATTGATTACTCCTATGAAACTAGAGATGTATTCCCATTATAGCAGTATCCAGTCTGCTCCCCAGAGACAGGGCTGATGTGAAGAAAGATCCCCCGCCTTGCACTTGCTGTAATAGCTCTGTGTTTTTCATGCAAATGTGTCATTGCTGGACGTTATCTATTATTTATCGACTATTTGTTTATGGACGGAGGAAATTATATGTTGCTGGTGACATGTTCAATAATTTACATAGTGCCTTGATGATTAAGTCATGGTGGTTGTTTTGGAATACTGCGTGATCAGGATAGAAGGTGAGATAATGTTAAAATGTTGCTTCCAGGCTGCAGGTGAGTCTGTTGAAGAGTTAAACAGTCATGTGCACGCGAGCCGACAGACCTACTTAATTCAGGGTACGACACGATACATGTCATGTGAGGGACAAACTCATTAAATATTGAAGATGGCGTTTTTGAAAGAACGTCTCTCCAGTGAACCAAGACGTCCCTTTAACGTCCACTGTTTGAGAAGCTCTAGGTGAAAGCCTTTATCTGATAAGGAGAAACTGAACTTCCTGTGACTCAGCACTTGTGTATGTGTGCAAATATTTATGTACAGTATGTGTGACATGAAAAATATGCATTACTTATTTACTCAAGTATCAGCACTGCCTCCTGTTCCTGGCAGTGTCTTGGCTTGTCGATATCAGTGGACTTTGGCCAGCCTGCACTGTACGTTGATTCGGAATGCAAAAGGAATCATAATTATTATTTTTATTTTTTTTCCCAACAGGGATAAACTGGATAAGGCCATCGAAGAGTTCACACTGTCTTGTGCAGGCTACTGTGTAGCTACCTATGTTTTGGGAATTGGGGACCGTCACAGTGACAACATCATGATCCGGGAGAACGGGCAGGTAGGCGGCGTGTGACATTTAATCAGCTTTCAGAGATGTGAGAGGTGTAATGGAGTTCAGTAACATTGCACACCACAAGGAGGCACCATAATTCAATATTGTATCAACTGATCAGTATGAGAACGATCATGTTCTGATTCTAATGCTTATGTCTTGAATGGACAAAGTGCTTCATTAACATTTCCATAATAAATGTCCATAGTCATCTTCTAGTCCATGCCTATTATCATTAAAGCTGTTTTTCTTTCCTGCTTGTTTCACCTGGAAATCTTTCTGTCCTTTCTAGTTGTTCCATATAGACTTCGGACATTTTCTGGGGAACTTCAAGGCGAAGTTCGGGATTAACCGAGAACGCGTGCCTTTTATTTTGACATACGATTTTGTCCATGTGATTCAGGAGGGCCGAACAAACAACAGTGAGAAATTTGAACGGTAAGTACCTGAACCTGCTGTTTAAATGATGCCATTCCACTTCATTAGATGCAAATCTGATTACACAGTGTGCTTTAATATCAGCGTTTTAATATTCACATGGTTCACATCGTTGTTGGCCCTATTAGGTATAATAGAGTAAAAAAAAAAAAAAATTTTTTTAATGCTAATTCTTTGGAAATCTAATACAGAAAAACTAAAGAAAATAAAAAACCATGCCCTGCTTTTTGTCCTTTTTCTACTTTTCTGTCCTGGTCTGGGCGTAAACAAGGCATGTAGAATTTCCCCCTAATATGATCTCATACGTTGCTCAGCTCCACCTCCAGTAGCTGTGCTCAGCTCTGCTGTTTGGTGGCAGGGCGTAGCTCGGCACAACCTCATTTATATAGACACCGAAACTGCGCATTTAGAGAAGGAGTGAAATAAAATGTTTTTGAGTTGAGAAAAATGCTTTATTTGTGGGGTATTTCAGTTTACATACATGGGGCATTAACAGACATTTTGTGGGAGCACTTGTTAAAGAAGTAGTAAAATATGGGACCTTTAAAAGAAAGGATTGTTTTCGAAGTAAGTTCTTCCAGTTTCTCTCAAGTGATCCTAGAATTCAATGAAAACCTCATGGAAGAATCCAATTAAAATTATGTTCTGTGTGCTAATCAAGATTAGTCCTATGCAAATGTGACTACTCTGTTTACTCTACAATGATCACACACTATGTCACACACATACTTTTGTTATCCTCTTATTTTTAAAATGAGCAGAAATAGTGTGTTTCTGCAAAAATTTAAGCTAATATACCCCCAAAAATGTTATGTTTTTCTATAACAGGTGTTTTAATGCTCTTGTACCACAGCAGTTTACCAGTGGTTACAACTCACTGACTGGAGTCTCTGTCCATAAACATTTTAATTAACTTCTTTACTTTAAAAAAACATGTTTTTAATCTGTTTATTACTTTAATCCTAGTTTATGTGGAATATCCATGTATGTATTGTACCTGTTAATTTGCTGTTGCTATAGAAACAATAACATATTAGAATGAGCGCATTATTATAAACACATAATTCTTCTTAATTAAGAATTTAACACTATGGATTGTCTGCACGTGTGTGTGTGTGTGTGTGTGTGTGTGTGTGTGTGTGTGTGTGTGTGTGTGTGTGTGTGTGTGTGTGTGTGT
>JAQQZT010000015.1:8138595-8156142 GCA_030068275.1 Clarias platycephalus | reverse complement strand
AATACCTCTCATCCCTCCCCGCTGAGAGAGCTCGGCCAATTTAGCTCTCTCGAGGCCTCCGGCTGTGAGAGGAAAACCGCATCACCCGGGGTTCGAACCAGCAATCTCCAGATGATAGGGCGAGCGCTTTTACCTACTGCGCCACTCGGAGGCCTGGGATCTTTTCTGAGAACATGTGACCTCAAAGCCTGGTTAATTTAGACCAGTGAGAACGCATTCGTTCCATGCTTGGGATCCCGAATCCAATATGGAGGCCAATCTGACCTGAACATGGAAGTAGATCGTTGTTTAGACAATAGCCAGCTGGGGAGTGTGGACAAGTGAGCAATCATTCCTGGACATGGTACACATCACTCTAATCTAATGTGAAAACGCCCTTCAAAAGATTTCTTTCTGTTGTCATCTCAGGACGTTTTCTTGAGCCACCGGGGACAAACTGATATAATTATACGTTATGCATATTTCCTCACATTTTTTTAAACCTATTTCCATTTTTTTGATTCTGTGAAGCTGCTATAGATAGATAGATAGATAGATAGATAGGTGTACTTTATTGATGAGAGAAATTATTGCCACAATGCCCGTTGTAAAAAGTCCTATATAAATTAAATTGAATTAAATCGAACATTTGACTGGAGAGCTTGTGATTTACTGCATTATTTAGCAATCTAAAAATGACATTTTAAGTAAGCCTGTCTGTGTCATAGTTATGTTTAATTAAGCCTGAAAATTGGGATTGAAAAATGTGAGTAATTCTGTAGGTCTGACAAAACCATACAAAAATATTTTTTATTTCATTGTATAATTTTTAAATCTGTTTTTCTGTTTATTAGAAGGAATATTTATGCTTAGCATCACACATTCAGTCCATTCAGCATTAAAATATGAAATCAGTCAGTCAAAAATGGTCAAATCTGATATGAGAATTTGCTTTTCAGCTCGTTTGAAGACCGTACCTCTGATTTTGATTGAGTTTGTTTTCCATGCTTTAGCAAACGGTCCTGAACTTGATATTCATTATAGCCGTGATATAATATGTATTCACGGCAATCTGACACAGTTTAGGACTTTGCTCCGTGTTCCCAAGCCGGAGCAGGTGGAGCTCTGGCGCAACTCAGCCTCTGTGTCCCTTGGGGTGTTGATCAGCTGTCTTTGCGCAGCAGGCTTAGGCAAGGCTCAAACCCCCTGCCATGCTCCAACACGCTTTATATGCTATGGCTTGAATGTTTTGCACCGAAGCTCAAACCCCTCCAGTTTCTTTCAGACTGATACAGCATTGGAACAAAGCAAGAGATGTATTGGAGTAAATCAAAAACAATATGCAATCTATGGAACGTGTTTATGTACGTTAATGAAATATTAGATGTGAAAGGATTGTTGATGGATTGCTTAGAGGTTTGTTTAAAAGAGCACCATGCACACTATACAGTACATCGGATAATTAAAGAGTTGAGTATGTAGTCATACGGAGGATCAGACTGTCGGCACTGATGGCGTCGCGTCTAAACAGCGATCAACTTCCGTTCGCAGGTACAATTGGCTTTCATATCTGATTCGATCCAAGCCCAAGTATGCTGTACTGTGCCCAAAACCACCTCTTCAAGCAGACTTTGGCACGGTTCCCAAGCCTGGAACGATTATGTTCTTACCGATCAAAGTGAACCAGACTTTGGGGTGAAGTGTTCTCAGAAACGATCCCGGGGCCCTAATGTGAAAACTCACTTAAAGGTGCAAACTGATTACAGGTTAGTTCTTGTCGCCTCGATCGAAGAAAGTACAAACCACTTAAGGGAATGCGGTTATAGGAAATAATATCCTAAAATCCAAAAAGTTTGGTGTGATGTGATTATTTTTCTATAATAGCACATCCCTGAAGACTTTTATTCTTCTTATAGTACGGCTGATTTTTAGATGAAGGAGTTCCTGTAATCTCGCAGCTTGTCATGTTAGCATAAAATCTGCCCTCTGCTCAGCTCATGTTCACTTGTTACCAAGCGCTCACACCTGAGACTCTTTGGATTTTCCAGATATTCTCCCCTAAATTAGTTGTAGCCAATTTTCGCCCATCATTAGGGCACTCTCCCTCAAGGCTACAACCAGTAACAAGGGAGGACGAACGCTATCGCATGTTTCCTTCGAGACACATGACGCCAGCCAACCGCATCTTGGAGAATAGCGATATCCGCTCCTTCTGCTTGTGAGATTTCACAGATACCCATTTGACTGACTAGCATCATGGTTGATGAGAGAAAGACACCCATCCCTGCTCCCTGAGAGAGCTTGACCATTCAGCTCTCTCTCTTTCTCTGCCACCCAGCTGTGGGAAGCTATAGCATCAGCTGCTTCTTAAAGAATGATATTGCTCGTTAGAATACATTCAGGCCCAAAAAATTGCAGTTGTATTGCGAGTTCAAATGTGTTTGAGCTTATTTTGGTACAGATCAGTAACTAAGAGCCGATTCGTAACGTACAGCACGGTGCAACCTAGTATTTTATTCTGTTTTATGATTACCAGATGTTTTTGCTGTTATTTCTTTCCAGCACAATCAGTGTCGAGCCAGTTAGTCAGAATGGATACACGGTTGTTTTTAACTGTTCGTTTTACATGAATCCATCATAGGTCTTTTGCAGAGCATAACCATAGCTCTGTCTCTTTCTCTCTCGCTCTCTCACACTCATTCTCAGCCTCCCCGGTGAAATCCCGACGGGACCGACTCACTGCAGTAGTGTTTCTATTGTAATTCATGATGAGCACTCAAGTGCAAGACACACCGTCATGTGTAGCAGTTTTTCCCCCATAATGTGACATTTCTCCAGTTAAAAATAACTGATTCGTGTCCTATGGATTTTCAGGACACGGGCGAGTTTGTCTCTTCAGCTTTTATTTCTACATAATTAGTCCTTTGTGTTAAATTAGTAAAGAATTAACCAAGTCTGAACCAAGAGTGATAAAAAAAAAAAATCTGTCGTATAGTCAATATGTTGCATATAATGCTGTAATATTTTCCATATTAAATAGGAGTCGATGACAGGAAGTTGGAAGGGGAGTTTATGATTATTTGGCATTTGGTAAATTCCTGTACAGGGTCATGTTTCGCATACTTCTCGCATACTGCTGACGACTCGTGACCTACTTCTTGGAAGTACTTTCACTACATGCTTCATCATCATTACGGCTGGATACTGCAACCATTGTTTTTCATACTGTACATACAAAGCAGCAGATTACAGTAAAACCCTTTCTCAAACGTACAGCAGTTCAGCTCGAGCTTCTAACAGTTGGTGTTTGCTTTGTATCACGCTTTGGATTTTCCCTTTAGACACAACGTTCAAAAATCGCGAGAGATTTGATAAATAATAATAATAAATAAAAACGACTCTACTGCCAAAATGTAAAGAATTTAATCTCTTCAGTTGGCTGATCTTTTTTCCCACAGTAGTATCAGTGAGAAAATAATACAAGATTTATTTAGTCCTTTGGCAAAAAAATTTTTCTATGTATTTTTTTTTTTTTTTTTTTTTACACAAAAAAAATCGTTATTGTAAGTTTTAATCATTTAAAACATTTTCATTCGGTTTATGTCTCATTCAATGCTTAAGCTCACTATGAAGTAAAATGTCTTAAGTAAATGTATTTCCACTTTTTCATAAAATATATTGTACTTTGCAAAATTCTTGAGTCATACCTAATTTCTTTAAATGTTCCCTCCAAAGAGCCAGACTTTCTTGTTAGTTTAATGTAGTCTTGAGGAATAGTTCTCCAGGCTTCCTGAAGGACCTTCTCCATCCCTGTACCTGACCAGTTTCAGAGGAATATTTTTTGTTTAAGCCACACAGTGACCTATAAATAATTTAAGGGGAAAAATCATCTAACTTAATCCATGAACCAGTGAGAAACCGGTGCAGATGATGACCGATGATCAGGCCGGTGATTATTATACTGCTGTTGCTGAATGCTAAATGGTTGGAACAGACGAGCGGGCAAATGAAGTCGCTGCTGAGGTTGTTTAAACATTTTTACAACAGAACACAGTACTAAATATGAAGCGGAGGTGTATTACAAAATATACAAATTGCTTATGTATCATTGTTATTTGCCAAGAGACAATGATAACATACTTCCCTGTTCTTGATGAATTGAAACTCAATCATGTACGTAACCGATATCGAACACTGGTATTAAATCGAGTACACTTCATTCCTGATTTATTATTATTATTTTTTCTAAATGAAGCGCTTTTGTTCCTGATTTTAAAATGAAACGGTCAGCAGAATCTGGTTTTCTGGCTCAAAAGAGATTTTCACAGCACATCAGTTACAGATAATAAAATCTCCTGCTCCATGTCTCCGCTGCTGGTGTGTGTAGGAGGGTGTGGCCTTCCCAGCTGCTCCAAGAGAAGTGACTTGGTTTAGCTGCTGACAGATTTAATGCGAGCACATGATTAGCTTTTCGAGATATGTGACCTTTATTTCCATCCCATAACATTTTCCCTATTATTCATTCTCGTGTTACGTCAGGTCAGAGTTATTCTGCTTATAAACTTATTTTTAAAAAATTGCTTCTTCATATTATTGCAGGCTGATTTGATGTTTTTAAATGTGTCTGTGATGATTATTTATGGGAATCACCAGATACAGGAATAGGAGAAGATATGATGATGTATCACGATACCTAGGTGCCGATTCATGTGTTCTGGCATGCTCTCCACCAGTTTTTCATATTGCTTTTGAAAAAAATGTATACCACTCTTTGCAAAACAAACAAACAGTTCATGGTGTGTGACCATCCATCTTTCTTTTAATGACATTTCAGAAGTTTTCTGGAGTAAATTGCAGTCGTCGTCCCCAGAGCTGTAATTATTCATTAAAATTAATAATAATAAAAAAAAAATGTAAGTCAGTTTGGCAGTACATGAATTTCTACCCAAAATAATCGCAATACTTCACCGCATTTATGTACACACAACACAAATCATTATTGTAAGTTTTAATCATTTTGACTTTATTAGTTTGGATTGGAAATTTAGTTCTTCTATAGTCGATTTATATAAAGTATTTATTTATTTATATAAAAAATTGGAAAGATATTAAATTCAAAATTGTTTAAGCTATTTGTTTTATTTATTGTATAAGAGAGCCATTTTAGACGACAAGCCCGGAGCACTTGTTTGTTTTTGTCCTGTTCCCCCGTTGGGTAAAGCACGGCAGTGCACTGGATAACCCACTCTTGTATAAAAGTACCAGTACTAGAAGTGCTAGCTTATGATGCTAACAGCAGAGTTCAAAATCTCATGAGGCCTCGTTGCAAAGGTACAGACGCACTGTTTCTCATAAATCGGCGTCCGCTTACTTCTGCATTTTTGTAGTTTTATGACCGAGTGTGCTTGAAAATCGTGACAAGTCAATCCTTGGTGATGTTTACTCTAGAGCGAAGAAAAACATTCAAATTTATTAAACTTCAGATGCTCGATATTGGCGTAGTGGTTAGCACCGTGGTCTCGCACCTCCACGGTCGAGGGTTCGATTCCTGCCTCGGGTCGGTCTGTCTGTCTGTCTGTGTGGAGTTTGTACATACACTTGACGGCATACAGAATGAGTGAGTGGGAGTAATCCTAAATCATGAAGCTTTTAAGATCCAAAAAAAAAGCTTAGCAGTCTGATCTTATCCTAGTTTATTTGGGGGAAGAGTTCATGCTTTAAACTATAAATTACCTTAATCTGAGAGATTAATTTTTGGGATTAGTGCCCCAGCCTCACCGCTAAGCTCAGTTCAGCACCCTGTAGTGGCCACTCGTGCTGTACAAGTTGTTTAGCAAAGCGATATTTTGTAGCATAAACGGCCTCATACAAGGCAAGAACAGCCAATGAGAGTCATAGAACAAACTGTTATATAAGGCAATAATACTGACTAACATTCTTGTAAAATAAAACTATTATCTGTGGACAGGGGACAGCGGTTAGGTTGAAAACCACCGGAGTAGTTTTTTAAGGCTTCGCGTAAACAGTCATGCTGACGGCACTAAATGCTTTGGCTGTACGAAAAGGTGACCTTCGTGACCCTGCCACATGCAAGACCTTATCACATTGCACAGACTGGATACTCAATGCTACAGCGCAGTAAATGAGAACGACCGGGGTTCACTCGGTGTAACAGATGTACTTTTAATAATCACTTGGCAAGTGCCAAATTCAGTTGATTTCATTAGCGTCGGAAAATACGAACGTGTCCAGATTTAACTTTAGGACGTCTCATTCGGCTGAGTTCAGCACTTTCTCTTTAACCCTGTGTTGTGTAAGGCTCTGTACAGATGCCATTAGATTATCATGGGGTTTTGGCGGGGTTTCCTATTTTGCTCATGTTCAGCTGCGGCAGTGTTTTTTTTTTTTTTTTTTTTTTTTTAAATAAATATTACAGGCAGAAATTTGTTCTGTTTCTTACAAAACTTGTCGGTGTTAATCCTGTCTAGATGCAAATTTCAGATTGGAGGAAATATATGATCATTTGACTGCTTCTACTAGTTGCATTTAGTCCTGTTGCATGTGTAACTATGACTCTCGAGATATAAAACCCTCTTGAGTCACAAAATAAAAAAGTTTATTTTAAATTTTCAGCTGTAGTTGGAAACCTGGCTCGCCTGGAAGGGGGAAAAAAGTGCTTCTCGTACTGCATGGACACAGCGTTGTGGATGGAGCGTGATCACATGTCTGTATGATGCAACTTTGGGCTTGTATGAAATCCAACCCACGAAAAACTGGCTTCTCCACTGGTTATTTAATCGTTGCCTTTAGCACAGAGAAATCGTAATCGGTACCGTGATAAAGTAATTCAATCCGAATAGGATTCAAGACGAAGATGATTCATCTCAGAAACTCAGTCTTTATTATCAGTGAGAGGACTAAATCTCTATAGCGCTAGTGAGGTTCTGGTTTAGACATTTATCTTTATTGCTAAAGCCCTCTTCACTGATACATTTCTTTTTATAGAGCAGAAGATCACCTTTGTTCCAGATTAAAAGGCTTTGGTGAAAAAAAAAAAAACAGGCAAACTTTAAGATATTAATCACAATAAACAGATATTTCCCAGATTACCGGAGATCATCCGACAGTTCAGACTGCTCGGAGCGTGAGGTTCATAATCATAACCGCACACGCAGGACCACGACTGAGGGATTACCTTCGTCCCGTGCTCAATTTGCTGCTTTTAAGTTATCAAGTTCATCATCCGTCGTCTAATGGATTTCTTATTCCTGAGCTTCAGAGCCTAAGATCGGTGAGGATTAGTCTGTAGCAGGGTTTCTGCTCATGCTGTGCACAGGGGTTTTCCTAAGCTGCACATTTGAAGTGAATTTAATCACGCTCCTGTTAGGATCAGAAGATTAAACTTTTTTGGGTGGTGTCAGAATACGTGTATATCATGGCCGTGTCATTCTCATTTTAGGTTTTTTTTTTTTTTTTTTTTTTTTTTTAAAACGTTTTACCATACATTAATATTTTTTGTTTTTAAAAAAGTATGTAGTAGTATTGGTAATGAGTTGCAAGCAGATAAGTTTAATTTAAAAATCACAGCAATTGAAAATACTAATATATAAAGATAATTTTGTTAGGGTTGTTTTTTTACTTGACAGCAATTGCAAAAAAAAAATTTTTTAACAAATTTCAAAATATAAAAGCTAGTCTCGTTAATCGAGTGAGGGAAAAACAAAATTCCCAAATTCTTTTGTTAAATAAATTTGTTAAAGGAATTTAAATTATAAATGTTATTTTTCCAGTGTATCTAAAATAAAAAATAAATAAAATAAAAAAGTGTGTAAAAAAAAAATATATATATATATTTTTTTTTTTACATATAAAATATATATATTTAATTGTTTTTTAATTCTTTTTTTAAGTAGAAAAAGCATAATAATATGCAAGTTATTTTAAATGTATATGTAAACATATTTAAATATGTTTATGATGATGAAGTACAGTAAAAATTAAATATTTTTGTTTATACATGTTTTAATGCAGCTCGGTTATATTGCTGGCTGCTTGTATATGTGAGATAATCAAATCAAAAGTTTTTTTATATAACAACTTTTATAACAAGTTGTAAAAAGATGGTGCTTTACAATAAAAAAAATACCTATTAAAAACAGTAAGTCAGAATAAAACAACAGTAAGGTACCATTCACAAACAAGTGCCACTCTAGAAACACAAAAGAAAAACGACTGATACTCAACATCCTCTAATTAAAAGCCAAAGGAAAGAAATTCATTTTAACAACAATTTAAAAGTTGCCAGGTTTGAGGCTGATCGTATATTAAAAGGCAAATTATTTCCCAGCCTTGGAGCAGTCACAAGTAAAAGCTTGATCCATTCCTATTTAGATCCCCGAATTCAAATTCAAATGTTTATTCGTCCATACACGGTATGATATGCAGTGAAAAGCTTACACGACTATTTGTCCAAAGTAGAAAAATGTAAAAAGTATGAACTGTATAAATAAACTGTAAGTATCTGGCATGGCATGATGATCCTGTATATCCTCCGCATAGAGGTGGTGAAGGATGCCGTCTCTACTACTATTAATTATAACAAAAAGAGAAATGTGTGTAGTAAAATCATTTATTGGTTTGGCTATCATTTTTAACACCAACTTAAAAAAACAGGCAGCCCGGGTTTACCTTACCGCTTCATGCATGTGGGCTGACCGTGAGCAACAATTCAGCACAGCTGCACACATTCTGGATGATGAGAGGAATAGAGACCTTCTCTTAAAAATGCGCAAATTCTGATATTTACCCTCACTGCTTAATAATGAGTAGCCATGATTGATGAAATTGATAGAAGTGTGCGTTTATTTATTTAAAAACGTTATACAAGTTATATATAAAGAATAGAAGATTTTTTTTCTTTTTAGTCGAGCATAGGCTGTTTCAGTTTATTTTTATAATCTGCGTGAGAAAATTCGAGAATGGTTCTATACAGTATGTCCTTGCAATAAGTAAAAGTTTTAAATTCATGCCACTTTCTCAGATGTTAATTATATTTGTTCTGCTGTCTTGAATATTTATTTTTTTACTGTTATAAATAGTCAATAAATAAGCAATACTATAGTACATTGAATACATTAAGTGGCAGATCCCTATAATCCCTCTCCACACCCACATCTGTGGTCACTAATTGGTGATCGAAGCACCCCTAACACAGGCTTGTATGGTACGCATGATGGTGCATCACTTCCTCCACCTCTCTTTCTACCCTGATGCACCCGTCACTGAAGCATTTTTTTTCTGATGAGCCTCAATAAATATAAATAAATATTTTTTCAGGCTACACAACAGTTTAGTCCCGGTACCATGAGTTCTCTTCACATTGTGCATCATTATGCTCTTATTTTTATTATTTAACATAGCCATGAGTTTTAGTTAAAAAAAATTTTTTTTTAAACAATTTGATTTCACTAAGCGTTCCTTCCACTAACCTTTCCAGGTTTGATGATGCATCTGAAAGTTAACCCAATTTTAGTAGTTTCAGCAATCTCCTCCTTAATTAAGCGTATCGTTTTCTTGATGGAGGACATTTGACTGTTCTGAAACAGGGTAACATCGTTGCCATGACGCCCGGATATGCCTCCTGACGTGGTTGTTTAAGAAATGAGAAGCTGCTCACTGCATCAGTTAAAAAAAGGTGTTGTCAGCTGAACCATATTAATCACTGCAGTAACTATCTAAAGCATCTATTTATTCTATCTATTTGCTTAGTTAAATCCAGTTAGTACGTCTTTTTTTTTTTCTTCTTCTTCTTCTTTTTTTTTGGCCAGGCAGTGTCTTAATGCTCTGCACCCATAATGCACAATGTTTATGCAATTTGGTTGAATCGGGAGTCGAAATGTCCGCGTTATTGCAGTCCGAACAGAGGTAACTTTACGGTTGCATTGGGACACACTTGGAATCCTTTACCATTTAGTTCATGCTTTCTGGTTTTCGGATTCAGACGCACATTAAATATATCCCTGCTCTAAATGAAAAGTCAGTAAGGCGTCAGGAAGGCGTTCATAAATATCCCTTAATGGAATGGAATTAGCGCTCTAGCACTCACAGTGCACTCAGAAGTACTTTCAGCCCTAGCTCCTTGTAAACTTTATAAATTCATTTCCTCATGCCCATTGGACGACCAATAGCGGGGGAAAAGGCTTTGCTGGGGAATCGCATCGCGTCCTCATTGTGATTTCTGCACAGAGAGTACGAGACTCTGTCGTCTCTCCGAGCTGTCAAGCCCGTGTCTTGCGCCGAGCCCAGACATGATCAAATGAACAGGAGGAAAGGAGGGAGGGAGAGAGAAAGGCTCTGAAGAGCTGTCTCCCCCTGAAGGTGTACCCAGTGTCTCAGCGGTGCAGAGATGACACATCGGTCCCTCTCTGTCTTTCATCTCTCTCTCGCGCGCTCACTCTCCGTGCCAGCATTCATCATCCCCCACTCCTGCCTGTAAAATGCCAGAGATGAGAGCAGATTTTTATAATGTGATGCAGTCCCTTTGACGCCGTGCCCTTTGGTGACTTTTGGATACAGAGCTTGCAGATGAGATGTTTTTCTTCCCCGGGAAATTGTATCACTGTCCTATTCATAAGCAAAAGTAATTATTCTTTTTTTCTTTTTTCTTTTCTTTTCTTTTTAAAGTAAACATTATCTTGTGCCCTGAGGAGCGAATCAAGCATAATGTATGTTATCAGGATTTTGCTGTCATACAGGACAGGACGTGTGACATGCCGTATGTCACGAAAAGTGTAGCATTTCAACATCTTTTCACTTAAACGTCACTCTACATCATGCTTGCTTTTAGAATGCATTAGTACAGACACACAAGTCATATGTTGCCGCTGTCTGTTTTTGTCTTTGTTGCTAATCCAGAAAAGAATTGCTACTCCCGTGCTTTTGTATGGAAATAATGTAAATGATCAAGGTCTTTTCTTTGGTTGATGTGGTATTAAATAAAAAGCGTGTTTCTCTGCTTCACCTCGTCAGATGTTGTGAATAAAAAAATCCGACAAGGGCATCCAAGGCGTTCACATACATCACCAGTCGGACGCAATGCTTTTTCCTGTAATTTGCTTTCCTTCCTCGCTTCTGTGCCGTTAAAAGCGCTGCGCAGGGAGTCTGGCTGTAGAACTAGGCCATTAGTGAATAAGTGAGTCTGGTAGGTAGAGATGGAGAAAGAGAAAGGGGGAGGGGTTCAAAGAATGTAGACAAGGGCAGTTTAGGTTGCTCCTGCAGGACGAGTCCATGGTTGTGTGAGATTAAAGTGATTAACGAGTTTGTTTAGGTGGAAGCTGACAGTTTGTTTACCGGTTGTGGGCATTAAACCGAACCAAATGTCATGTCTTTCAAGATCCTCGAGCATTTTGTTCAGACTGCACAGGATGTCTCGCTATACTATACATGAGCTGCTATTTATTTTGCTATCTTCCATACCAGTGTACAGTGTTTGTTGCAATGATGTTAATATAACTTATCTACTGTACAATCTAGTAAAGCAAGTAGTAACTTATCTATACCACCCCTAATAATTTAATTCAGGATATATATTTGTGTTGCGGCATCCTGTACTTGTACAGTGCTGTGGTGCAAAGGCTTGAATCCATCCCTCACTTCAAGTGCCAGACCTTAATTTTTTAACTTTTTTAATGTAGTCTTAAGTCTTAAAGCCTACTTGACTTGACTTGACTTTAGGAAGCCTGGAGAACTCTTCCTCAAGGACTTTTTTTCAGTCCAGTCCCTGTACTTGACTAGTTTCAGAGGAATGTTTTTGTTTCTTAAGTGACCTATGAATCATTCAACCATAAAAAAACAACAACTTCTAACTTAAGGCATGAACCAGTAAGAAACGGGTGCAGATGATGACCGTGGTTTAGCCTGTGGTTAGTTTACTAGTGATGCTGAATGCTGAGTACATGCTGAGTACTTTGGAACAGACGAGAGGGGAAATGAGGTTGCTGCCGAGGTTGTTCAACCAGTTTTTAAATTGTATCTTTATGCACTTTGCAGCCTGTCACAGTAAAACATTTTGTTCCTAATTTAAATTGTATATAATGAGCATTGGCTCAAGCCTTCTGCACTGTTCTTGTTCCATGACTATTTACGCCTCATGTTTTTTTTTTTTTTTTTTTTTTTTTTCCAACTCCTTGTAATTTCAGTGGTGCTTCAGGACCAGGGGGGATGAACCGGGAGGAGGCCCCTGGCAAGTCTCCTGAGGAGATGTACATTCAGCAGAAGGTGCGAGTGCTCCTCATGTTGAAAAAGATGGGATCAAATGTAAGTATGGACTCGAATACAGATAGGAAAACTCTGAGACATGGTTAGTTACTAAACTGACTCATTTTCCTTGCTGCGAGAACTTCATACCCACAAAGAACGCTAAGCATCTCCATGGCACGTTGCTCACTTGGCTGGTTGTGTCCACTCTTGCAGCTGACGCCGAGCGAGGAAGCGTTCCTTCGGAACTATGCAGGCGTGGTGCACAGTCAGATGAGCCAGCTGCCGCAGCACAATATAGACCAGGGTAAGCATTCACTGCCCATTATCTAGACTCTGTTACTCCTACACAGCGTGAATGTGTCAGCGAAAACTGTTTACGTAAAAGGTGTTTACTGTCAGACTGCGATATGTATCTGCATCATGAGTTCTGTAATAATTTTGTTTGGTCTCTTCAGTCAGTATTTTTGTTTGCTTAGTAAAAAATGCATAATAGTCCAGTTATTACTACTTTAATGCCACAGTTTCTTAGATTATCCACCTGTCTGCAGTAATATGATCATTCATTCGTTTTTAGAAAATTCCAACTCATCCACGTCTCCTTCATGCACCTGAATGTACGGTTATTTACCTCATTACTGATATTTCTACATATGATCAGCATGTACATGGGATTAGTTTATTCCTCCTTAATAACTAACACAGTATCTCAGTAAATCACCTTAATGTACGGTTTTTAGATCCACCGGCTGTACTCAGTTGTACAGAGTATCATATACTTTTAGCAACTTTTGTTGGCCGTGCGGTCTTATCAACACTTTCCGTTCAAGGCTGCTGTCTACCCAGTCCAGGTGTGAACGTGTTACATCGCTTCATTTGTAACTGCGGTGCGATTAAAAAAAAAAAAAAGGAAAAATTTGTGGATTTTTACATTTTTTAAAAAAATTTATTTATTTATTTTGTGGTCTGAGGTTGTATCTGCTGCCGAAACAACTCACAGAAGAGCGTAAACAGAAGGGTTTGGGTATCTGCAAATAAAATTTGGACTGATACTCTAATACCCCTATCTCACCTATGCGGTTACGCGCGGTGGCTGTAAGTATGGTGCATTATGATTCACCGCAAGTTTTTGGCGCCTTGAGTACGTTTCCATCTTTCCGCGCGAAAAATGTAACATGTTTAATTTTTTTGCCGGTCCTCGCGGAAGCTTGCGGTCCTTACAGAACTTCGCGGGGCGCCAGCGGAATGTCGGCGGGCAATCGCGGCGACTCACGGTGCCTAACACCGCATCTCACCGTGAGTCAAACCGCATAGGTGAGATAGGGGTATAAGGAAGGTGAAAGAGAATCGAGAAAAGAAACGATTCAAAAGTCAGCTGGAAAATTGATGCTTACAGTTTTCTGGGATTCTCAAGAGCCGGTATTGGAACATTATCAGGAAAAAGGTTCAACAATCAACAGTGCTCGTTACAGTACGATGAGCCCGTCTGATCCAATCACACAGAAAAGCTGATGTAGCACAAATCGCTAGAAAAATTCAAGGCAACAGAACACCACGGCCCAGTTAAAAAAAGAAGGTAAAGAGCCCAAGATTGTCAACCTGGCCTCCAAACTCTCCAGGTCTCAATCCGATCAAGCTGCCATGGAATGTGCCAGACGAACGAGTCCGAACCACGGACCTCACAACCCACAGCACCCAGAGGATCGGTCACTAATGACCAGACACCACAGCACACCCCAGAGGTCTTGTGGTGTCATGCCCCAAGGTGACATTGTAACATTACTGATTTTCCCAGAAACCCCCAGTTTCTTCTGTTTTGAAAACAGACAGCCCTGACACTGGAGGCTCCTTACAAAAATTATAAACATTACCCAACAGAAAACTCAGTAATTATACACTAACTAAAATCTCTTTATCCAGACCATCCCCCATGCAAGTCCCTGTGAATAAGCTGTTACTGTAGAAACAAGCTTATTAATATAAATCTGTGATTGTGCCTCTCAGCCAGCCGTGTCGAGCTGTTGTTATGAAAGGGATAATACATGACCGGCTGTGCTGTTATATGAAGATGATGCACACCGGGGGTGTGATGCGGCGCCACTCCTTTGGTAAATGACTTCTAACAAAAAGCATCACTATATCCTAGTTTGTTAACCGACACGTTGTTATTCCGTTTAGATCGTTTGGAGCGCACACTGTGCAACTTCTTGTTTATGCAAACAGTGCCTGGCCAACAAAATGTTGCTGTTCTGATAAAAAAAAAAAAAAAACACGAGAGCTTTTGATGGAATAATTACTGCAGTAATTAATTTGTTTCAGTAGGCAACAGTTCTTGTAACCCTCACTGATGCAGTACATAGCTTCTCATTTATCAATCAACCATGATGGAAGACGTATTCCGTGGTAATAGAAAAGATGTTAGTGTGTCGATTTTATTGGCCTACGTCACACGGAGATTGATGAAATGACTGGGATTGAGTTAAGAACTTAACACTTAAAGATTTTTTTTTACCATGATCGAAGAGCACTTAAACACTTTTGCATCATAATATACAGCAAATAACTGATATGCATAATAGTGAATGTAAGAACATTTCACACACACGGGACTGGATTGAGAAAAGCACTTGTTAGTGAGACTAATCAGAAAACATGGGCTCTGTTTGCTAGGGAGCTTAAATAAAGAGATTTATACAACAATTCTACAATTTTATATATATATATATATATATATATATATATATATATATATATAAAAAACATTTATGCGTACAGGTGCATCTCAGTAAATAAAAATATTATCAATGTTGATTTATTTCAGTAATTCAATTCATTTTAATTCAAAAAGTAGAACTCGTATATTATATCACATTACACACAGGCTGATGTATTTCAAGTGTTTATGTATTATCATTTTGATGATTATGGCTTACAGCTAATGAAAACCCAAATTTCAGTATCTCAGAAAATTTTAATATTGTGAAAAAGTTCAATATCGGAGACTCATGGTGTCACACTCTAATCAGCTAATTAACTCAACACCTGCAAAGGTTTCCTGAGACGTTAAATGTTCTTTCAGTCTGGATAAGTAGGCTACACAATCATGTGGAAGACTGGTGACCTGACTGTTAGAAAATTGAATGGAAGGAAAAATGTGGTAGGAAAAATTGCACAAGTAACAGGGATAACCGCAGCCCTGATAGGATTGTGAAACGAAGCTCATTCAAAAATTGGGAGGAGATTCACAAGGAGTGGACGGCAGCTGGAGTCAGAAGCTAAACCGGTGAGCTTCAAGCGCCACCACGCACAGACGTATCCAGGACATGGGCTATAACCATCGCATTCCTTGTGCCAATCCACTCTTGATCCAGAGACCACGTCAGAGGTGTCTTACCTGGGGTAAGGACAAAAAGGACTGGACTGTTGCTCAGTGGGCCAAAGTCCTCTTTTCAAATGAAAGTACATTTTATATTTAATTTGGAAATCAAGGTTCCAGAGTCTGGAGGAAGAGAGGAGAGGCACAGAATCCAAGTTACTTGAGATCCAGTGTGAAGTTTGCACAGTCTGTGGTGGTTTGGGGAGCCATGTCATCTGCTGGTGTTGGTCCACTGTGTTTTATAAGGTTCATGGTCAGCGCAGCTACCAGGAGGTTTTAGAGGGCTTCAAGTTTCCCTCTACTGTCCAGCTTTATGGAGATGCTGATTTTATTTTCCAGCAGGACTTGGCACCTGCCCACACTTCCATAAGTACTAATATCTGGTTTAAGGACGATGACATCCCTGTGCTTGATTGGCCGGCAAACTCGCCCGACCTAAACCCATAGAGAATCTGAGGTATTGTGAAGAGGAAGATGTGAGACATCAGAGCAACCTGAGCTTCCATAACACCTCAGCGGTGCCACAGACTGATCGCCTTCATGCCACGCCGCATTGCTGCAGTAATTCACGCGAAGGGAGCCTCGGTCAAGTATTGAGTGCTGTCAGTAGTCCAACATCTGTGTTTTAAAAATCTTATTGGTCTTAAAGTAATATTCTAGTTTTCCGAGATACTGACTATGGCTTTCAGTTAATGAAAACCCTACAAAGTTAAAAGAAATATACACTTGAAATATATCAAGTAGCTTGCGTTAATCTAATAATGTTGCAATAAATTTAGTATGTAAAATATTTATATTTATTTATATTTATTTATATTTTTGTTATTTTTCCCCTGAAGTGTGTATAGTTTTTTTTTTTTTTTTTTTTTTTAAGCTCACTCTATATATACATACACTAGGTAATTTCTCCTTTTCAGCACCAGGGGGCACCATGCAACAAGAGTATACCCTGTAACTCGCTCACAGCCAAGTAAACAGGTTAAACCCCAAAAGGGATTTTTCAGGGAAAGTTGTTCATAAATAATGCACGATAGTGAGTAACGTGGATAGAAATGTGCATAGAATATGAGCTTTGATGGTATGCATTTTTAAGAAAGAACATCGATGTCTAATATTACTACTAGTACTAGGTTATGTCCATAATAATACACAAGTAATACCGTAGTAATACACAAGAGTATCAGAAATTGTCAGGGAGGTTTAGCTTTTAACATAATGTCTAAAGATGCTATAGAATGCACACTATCTTGGATGAAAAAAATAGTGTTTTACTCTGACACACAAGAAACAACAGTAAGCATTCAGTTGATTATTTTGTGCTTACTGATTTTTACAGATTGTTAACACATTGGCTAGTCATAAAATGCACAGAGCTGAAAGACTCTGGCCCACTACAGGGTCAGGAATAATGGTAACGTCCTTTTGAGTAAAAGCAGTGCTTAAAATGGCGGAGGATGTGGAGGTGAGCGTGGATGTGCTGAGTCCTCATTTAGAATGCTGACCCTCTCTTCGCATTGATTTTTGGGTGTGACTACACAACAAGGTTTAACATGGTTTATCCTTGGTGTACAGATTTATCTGTCCTTTTTATGGCACTGCAGAAAAAGCATGTTTACGTTTTGACAGTTTGTTATATGTGTTGCTCTCACGTATTTAGAAATGGAGAAATGAGAGCTCCGCAGTATTTCAGTATCTTTTAGTGCTTGGTTGCTTCTGCCATGTTTTGAAGTCTTCAATGGATGTTAAATTATTTTCAGTAATGAATATTGATGATTTTGCCACCTTGTGGATTTCCAGTCTCTGTGGTTAATGAGGGCTCTGTACAGACTCAAAGACCATTTCTGGATCACAAAGTAAAACGTGTGTGTGTGTGTGTGTGTGTGTGTGTGTGTGTGTGTGTGTGTGTGTGTGTGTGTGTGAGTGTGTGTGAGAGAGAG
>JAQQZT010000015.1:8085290-8112384 GCA_030068275.1 Clarias platycephalus | reverse complement strand
TAATTCATAACATTTGTATCATGTGCTTTTTCTGGATTTTTGGTTGATATTCTGTCTCAATCCTTTACCATAAACCTGTGATAAAAATTATAGACCCTTTTGTAAGTGGGCAAACTTAGAAAATCTGTAGGGGATCAAATACTTATTTCCCCCACTGTACGCACATATATATATTTTTATTGTCATTGATCCATTGATAATATATGGTTAAATTATTAGTAGAAGAGAAATGAGACATTTTGAAATAGCAGAAGGTAATTTCTTTAAGAATTTACTCACTCCCTCTCACTCATTGTCGATACCACTTTATCTTGTATACGGGGTTGCGGGGCGTCTGGAGCCTATCCCAGGAGACTTAGGGCATGAGGTGGGGTACGCCCTGGACAGGATGTCAATCCATCTCAGGGCGCACACACACCACACACATGCTTATTCAGACACTACGGGCAATTTGAGAACACAAATTAGTCTAACCTGCATGTCTTTGGACTGTGGGAGGAAACCGAGGAAACCCACCAACCACGAACATGCAAACTTTGTGCACATAGACCCTAGGTGGGAATTGAACCTGGACCCTGGTGGTGCAAGGCGACAGTGCTAACCACTCACTGCGACACCTTCTAGAATTAGTGGTAAATAATGGTCTCTCTCTCTCTCTCTCCCTCTCTCATCATGCGTACAGTTTTGTCAGCACTCGGACCATGAGATATATGCCCAGTTTTACCCCCAGGACATGAAAATACCCGGTGACCTCATTAGAAACATTTAAACATTAACACACAAAAGCATCTAGTGTTACTGAACATCGCTTATGGACATTTTAACATTCCACATATTCTTCAATTCTATAATGTTCTGTGCCTGTACTACAAATGAATGTAATGGTATATCTTTGATTTTGATGTTGGATAACTTGTCCTTATGTATTGTGTATTATTCATTGTTATGTGTAGTTATAATAAAGGACATGCAAGTACAAATGTTTACGTCTGTGTTGTGTATATGACACATGTCACACATAATAACTATAATAATAACTAAAATAATAACTAAACTCCTTTAAAAACCTCCCTAGGTATGCAAATGTATGAGTGTGAATGTGTTTTCCTAATTCATACTGGCTTTCAGGTTTTTCAAAACTTTAGATTTGAGCGATGTAGTTGACTCTCATTGTAAGTACCCTAAATAAGTTACGGTACTGTCTGAGTGTTGACTTGTACTTTTGCATTTCCTGTAAAAGCAGGGCAGACGTTCAGCGACTCAGCAAGCTCAGCGTGGCGTGGCAGAGCATCCGTCACTCTCATGCCAGAGACAGCATCCTGCTGTCTTTTTGACTCCCGGCTGATGATCTCCCACTGTGCAAATGCAGAGAGCAGCCGAATTAAATCTGACATGTTTCCACAGCTACAAGCACCTTTCGCATCACTGATATTATGTGATGATTAGACAGAATCAATGCCAGTTTCAAAAATGCTGAGATCTCCTCACTTATTGCCTATTAACCTGGATTTGAGTACAAATGTTTAATTTGTCTAATTTGAAAATGTAGACTATCCTTTGTTAGATTGGATATTCATTTTGCATGTATGCTAAAAATGGCAGAATACTGGCAAAGATTTTGAGGCAGAAGGAATATAGCAAATCCTAAACTGTGTTTGGCACCCAAATTTTATTTAGTGAAATAAAAGATAGTAACTTTCATTCATCCATCCATCCATCCACTCATTCGTCCACTCATTCATTCATTCATTCAAAACAGTTTGTTCCAGTGCTTTTTCTAGAAACAGCTGGCAGGAATACAGATCTCATGGGTTGATGCACATTCACATTCACACATATTTTGAGTTGTCAATTCACCTACCTGTAAAGAAACCAGAGAAGAATCTGGGGAAACCCGACATAAATGGGGAAAAGAAACAACATACAAAAACGTCAAGAGTTCAATATTAAAGCAGGGAGCTAACAGGCAATGTACTAACTTAATGCACTAGGGTTATTTGCAAATACCAATGACTAGTTATCTGCAGCATGTTAGTGTAGATGTCATCACTGTGGCCTTGCGCTTACCACCTACAGCATCAAAGGTTTGCTGCACCTGGTCTGTGGTCACGGAGTTTGCATGTTCTCCCCATGTTTGGTGGGTTTCATTCGAGTACTCCGGTTTCCTCCCACAGTCCAAAAACATGTGCATTAGTCTAACTGGTGTTTCCGAATTGGCTGTAGTACAGTATGCGTATGAGTGTGTGTGCGTCTGCGACAGACTGGCATCCCGTCTAGGGAGTACCCCGCCTTGTAAGTCCCCTGGGATAGGCTCCAGAAAATCTTGTAAAGCCACCCTGTACAGGATATGCAGTATAGCATGTGAGTGTGTGACTGGATATACTTTAATATAGTACATGACTGGAGAATGTGATGACATGTGAAGCACATGAAGACTCTTGAAGACAACCAATGCATCTTTTCAAACTGCTTTTCAGCAAAATACATAGCAAGGAATCTTTTATCATCATGTTATCTGTCCACTTTTATAATCTATCTGTTACATACATATACATACAGTATGCTCACAGATGCCCCTTATTCTGCTAATATCTCCAAATTGGGAGAGAGGGGAGTTTCCCTCTAACCAAGAGAGCATGATAAATTACAGTCTCTGACTGCCTGTGGTATTTTCATGATTCCAAACTCATGCCATGCTGTTAATAGGTATTAAATAGGGGCCAAAATATGTATATATATATATATATATATTTAAAACCAAATCCCTGCTATTAATATCAAGTCCTTCAAATGCTAACACAGATTAAATGCTACTATTTCCACAGGGCTCTCCCAACTCCTAAATTCCAAATCTTCCAAATGGACTCGTACAGTACCTTTGAATTATTGCATTAGGATACAGTGTTCATACATTTCCTAATACACTATGCTACATAACATCTCTGTCTCTGGGGCAGTTTTTATAGTGTCCATATCTTTAAACCCTAAACTTAAATTTAGAGGGCAGCTGCGCTATCCAAACTTTGAGACACACTTTAAATACCCCAGGGCTAATCGGAGAAGTGACACCAGCATCTCCTCATGAGATTCCACTGAAATGGAAATATGGAAGTGCGTAGAGACGAGGATGGCATCTTCAGACAAGCAGCCTATTTAAAGAATGGCGTGTGTTACTCCAGCCTGGGCGACGGATGTTTTCACAGTTTCCAGCGGGCGGAGGAATGACGTCAGAACAGCAACAGAATGAGAGCGACTTTGCCAGCGTTGGCAATGGCATTATATCATGATGGAAAGCATAAAAGAATTACCTAAAGTCTATTTACTCTAATCAGCCCTCTGACAGGAATTGGAGATGAGAAGAGAGATGTAATGTTAGGTGGCGAGTAAAGGTATACAGTACAATGATGTATGAGAACATCCTTTTTCCTGTTCTGTGTGAGCTAATATTTCTCTCTATACTAAGAGGATGGCTGGGAAATATTCATTCACCTTGCTCGGTGCTGACAGGCTCATATAAATTACCAGCTCAGTTCACAAAACTGATGCCGCAGGTACCACACAGCCAGGAATTGAATCCGAAAGTGCTAGGAGGGGAAGAGAAGAGATGGACTACTGGTGATAGAGAAGATCAATAAGGAAAAGGTCACATGAAGTAGCTGAACTGGTGTATCCGAGTGTGGAGACGAGTTCTGCTTTTAAACGGACTGCCATGATGCTTCCAGGGAACACAATGTACAGTGTCTTTACCAGAAGAAATATAATAGGCATTATTCACTCCCACAGTGAGATTTTTTTTTTTTTTACTTTATTCACTTTGCATCTGGCTCAGTTGTCCACGTTCTTTTCCCTGGTCTGAGCAACACATACTGTTTTCACTCCCCAAGCATAATTCTAGACTGATGTATGTCCACAACAGCTCACTTCTGTGGGAGGCTCTGGCAGAAATCACAGCTGTCCTTCTGAAATCTGTATTTCCAGCTTCGAGTGGAGGAGGCACAGCTTTCTGTCAGCACAGAACGGACAAAGTTGATGTGTCCAGAGGCGAAGTTGGTTATAATGAGAGCACCTGGACCAGGAGAGACTTAGCTGCATCAGCTTTAGTGCACATACTGTATCTCTCTGGTTTACACAGGAGTAGGTGGCTGGAAGACATCCGGCTCTCTTTTCTGTCGTTAACTTCTCCCACTCATCACATGACTGGATATTAGATAATAAGGTTTCAGATTCTTGTGCTTGGCTCTCTTACCTCAGTGGAACTGGGTGCATTTCAGTTTGGAGCGAGACGCCGGTCAGCACTGCGTTGGTTGAATGCAAAATACTGTGAGGAAGAGTTGTGATGAGGGAGCGACAATAAAAACAATAATGTGTCTTAATGTACAAATAGAGGCTTGATGATGTCAGTTAATAAGATTTAATCTAGCAGAACAGCATTAAAATAATGAGGACACCATGGGGCTTCTGAATATGTAAATTAGCATCCGGCGCACTGATGCTCCAATATTAACAATAACGGTTTTTTTTTTATTATTATATAGTTTAATAGGCTAATTAAATATTAAATATTAAATGTTAAATATTCTTACTTTTAAACACAGCACATTATGGTTTGAAAAAAATAACTAATTATCTCCTTCTTCATGCACACATTTATAACAAGTAATACAGGGTTGTTGTTTTTTTATCTTAGATGATAAACCATTAAAGAACTACAGAGTGATAGCTCTGCGTATTAAGGCTCTGAGTTAATGATCAGAAGGTGAGAGGTTCAAGCCCATGCCCTACCAAATTGCTGCTGTTGGGCCCTTGAACAAGGTCCTTAACCGTGTCTGCTCCAGGGGCACTGTATCATGGCTGACCCTGCGCTCTGATCCCAGCTTCCTACCTGGGATTTGCACAAAAAAGAATTTCACTGTACTGTCATGTATATATGATAAACAATATACTAGAAATTAGACACTTTGACGGCTATCGCGACATAACAACAGAATGGCTAACTTGACCCTGCCATCCTCCTCTAAATCTACTGTGGAGACTAGAAAGCATTTAAAGTACATAAATAAAACAAAAATAGTAATAAATACTAAGAAAAATCACTGATTTGCTACATTTGGTCTGTTTCACGCCATGCAGTTTTTGTCTACTTTTGCTAGCTATTTTAAATGGAATTAGCTATGCTAGCAATTATTTACAAGCTACTCTTAGTTAGGGCTTAGCACAGACCTTTATTTTAACCTGGAGTTTGCTTACACTCAGTCTACCACAGTCTAAATCAATCTTGTCATCTTGGCAGAAAACGAAATTACCGCAGTAATTTAACACGCTTATGTGTGATGGTAAATGGTGTTGGGGGCTAGACTGGCTAGTGGTAGATTTCTCGCATGCCATGTGTAAGGCCTGGGTTCGTTTTCCACCCAAATATCCAAACCCCGGCTAGACTGGATGCAGTCTAGGTCTCAAGCCCTGGATATAATGGGAGCGTTGTGTCAGGAAGGGCATCCGCCGTAAAACCTGTGCCAAGTCGATGTGCAGATCGGATGGTCTGCTGTGGCGACCCCTTGACAGGAGCAGCCGTAAGACTAATAGCAACCTGTGTGATGATACAAAAGGCAGGACAGAATAAATCTGAATAGCTATTAAGTAGTAGCTACAGATAAATTCTTAATAGTAGCTTCTAAAATACTAAAGTTTTAAAATTATATTTTAGCTGAATAAAAATCCCATTTAAGAAAACTGATTTCGGTATCATATATTTTGATCCATAATTATTTCTCAACATTTATTTATTTATGAATTCGATTAACTTACGAATATGACTTCTTTCTTTCATTATTCTGTGCCAAACACGCTGAGGCCATGCTCTATGCTCTCATTGTGCGCATTTTGTTTTCGTCACATGCCAAAATAGCAGTGACCCCTGCAAAAGAGCTGCCTATACAGAGCACTAAAGGTCTCTAACCCTAAGTGGCTTTGAGGCCATATGGGGGTTGAGGAGAGAGAGAAACCTCTCTGGGGACTGCTGGCAGTTGTGTGAAGTTGTGTACACATGATAAGAGAGGGCTCGCCCCTGACTTCTGTTTGCTGTGGTGAAGAAAAAAAGAAGTAAAAAGGAAGCTCCAATGCAGAGGCGTCAACTGAAGTGACAGAAGTGGGCTTTTATGGAGGTCAGGGATCAGTGCTTTTAAAATCCAAGCATCAAAGCCTTTCCATCAGTGCACGGTTCTAATCGAACACACATGTTGTCCATATGGAGAGGTTCTGTGGAGTGAGTTTTTTGGTTTAAAGGAGTGAGCTGGATTTGGTTATATTATAGTGTGTAAATTATTGCTTAGGAAAAAATTAATGTTTTTTTGATATTTAGAAGAGTTTCCTTATGCACCTGTTAAATTTTCAGATTTTTTTTTTATTCACCATAAAAGATCCATAAATAAGAGCACAAACATAACTTTTAGTTATACAGTGGTGTAATCTACAGGAAACGTCGTTTCAATCATCAGCTCTACCGAACCTGCCTGTCTCTATGGACTCTCCTGCCAAACAACATTAAGATGTTCTCCACAGCAGAGCAACCTCATCACACCAGAGAGCATCATGAGAATTGTTAGGATTCTGTAAGCCTCGTTTCTCTGCCTGTTTTGCCTTGTGACAGGTTTGCAAATCCAGCTCCCCATCTCCAACAGCAGCAAACCTTTCCAAAGATAAGATAAGCACTAAAGATTACTTAAGCATAGGAACTATCATATAGGCATTGATTTGCTTTATATTAAAAGATTCTCACACACTCACACTGAGGCTTGGACAAAGAAAAAAAAAAAAACCAGTAAATTAAAAATCGTAGAAGTTTTTCAGATCCCACTGAATTCTGGCAAGAGTGGAGGCTGCAGGAATAACAGGTTTTAAAAGTAACCTTGGGCAATAACACTCTGCTTTGCACTGAGCCTGATAATTGGAATAAGAAAAATAAAGAAGTTAGGAGCCATGACGACCCACTGTTAAAATATCTGGAAAAAAAGAAAAAAAAAACACTGTTGGCTAAATTTTTCTTAGTGTTCAATAATAAAACAATAGTTTTGTCGTTAAGAATTGAGATTTTCACATAGATTACACCTTATCCAAAACCTGAAGCCTAAAAATCTTTTATAAACATTTGAGTAGTAGAATCAGTAGAATAGCTGCCCCTCGGTTCCAAGGTTCACGGTTCAATACTAAGCTATTGGGCTACTATATGTGTGGTGTTTCTTTCATGTTCTCTCCATGTCACGGTAGGTTCTCCATGTAGGTGGGTTAGCAAAGATAAATCACCTCCAGGTATGAATGTGTGTGCATTGAGTCTCATCCAGCGTATACAGATTCCACAGACTCATTGTTTCTAGGATTGGCTTTGCATCCATCACAGCACTGACCGGAGTAAAGCAGGTATTGAGTGAGCATATGCATGAATGCATGAGAGAATGAGAGTAATGTGTGCGTTTGAAAGTGCTGAAATGCTGAAGTGAACTAATTCATTATGTTTTATTTTAGATGAATAGTTCAGTAGTTTAGGCATACACTCTAAGAATCCTCTTTATGCCATTTATTCATACAGTTGAATTTCCAGATATGTTTAAAATATCATAGCCACAAAAGAGGCAAAGAATAGACATTATAAACATCGTATCAAAACATACTGCCATACTACTGAAAATTAAATAGATGGATAATAGGATGGGCTTAAGGTCATATTTGCTTAAGGACCTGCTATACAACAAAGCTGTAGTAATGATTTTTTTTCATGTTCTTCCTAAACCTCAGAAACAGCATGGGGAGTTTGAGCGCATCCTGCCTTCTCGTAACTTAAAATAAAAATATATTAATACCACATTATACCATGGTGCAGTACAAACACCATCTCCCTCCCTTTCCCTTCTTCTCTCCTTTCTCTCTCTGTGTCAAGTGCATAGACAAACACATGCACTAGGACCAAAAATAACCAAGCTATTTTGAAGACTCTGTGCACTGCATGCAAAGAGATAGAGAGGAAAAATAAAATTCCTGCATGGCAGCAAGGAGGTGTAAAAGTGGAATTAGTTGAACAGCACTGAAGATTTAGCTTGGCTTGCATTCCCCTTAATAACATTATACGCCCAATCCTTAAATCCTGTTCTCTCTACGGAGTGAATTCACTCTTAATAGCAGGAACTTAAGGTTTCAGGTTCTCCCTCCCTCACACAGTCACTGAGTGATTTTGAACACCAGAAGCATCTCTTTGAAGTTCAGACGTTAGTTAAAGTCAGCGGCTTGTGTGTGTGAGCTGTTACCTTTTCTTGTTTGTTTGTTTTTTATTTATTTTTTTACCATAAACACATATTAATGCAAAAGTTAATAGAAAATAAATATTAAAAGTTGGAAGAGTATATTCAGTAAACAAAATAGGCTATACAACATGTCAACTTCCTCCACTCGCACCTGTGTCTTCTGTCTGAATCTTCATGCAGATGCAAGCCTGGCTGGATGTATACCATTTCTGTTGAAGTATTTCTGTTCTGTCTAACATTGTCCTTTCCTTTTCTATAGAGTAGCGACAATGAGCTCACTATTCAGTAAGAATATGAGGAGGGCTTACACACTTTCCAAGCCAGTTCATGTATTGCCAGAGGGAAACAAATGCCCTTTGTGTTAAGTTCTATCCACTTACCGAAGACAGGCCCAGAGCTGTCTGTATATTGTAGGCCTACATCTATGTATTTATTCCAGGCCCTGTGTATTTATTCAAGGACAGATACTAAGGTAGGCTTTGAATTTATGGGACAAATAAAGCCATGTTTTAGGTAATATTCTATATTATTTCCAGCTGATTTATCTTTATGGAAATGTAGTTTGTGTAGGCATCATATTAGGATAATGAACCCCATTCATTTAAATATATGTTTAGTGACATCTACGTTATTAAAATTAATACTAACTAAACTTTGGTGACAAAGTTAGTCAGTATTAGTACTAGACATTAGTAAAAACCTATTTAAAACTATTTGACTACACTATTTTGAAAAACTCTATAAAAGATCAGTGATTAGAAGCATTGCACATATATGAATAGTTCAGGCAAAACATTGCTGTGGGATATCACATGTAGAAGCATTGGTTATCTCCTATATGTGTACTGTGTGTGTTTGTGACTGTGTGCTCTACATGAAGCAATTGCAACTACACGCCTGTTGTTACTATGCTTTGCTGCCGGACATTTTAAATTTCCTTTGGGATCAATAAAGTATCAGGCAATCAGTCAAGTATCAATCACATTATCTATCTATCTACTGTATCTATCTATCTATCTATCTATCTATCTATCTATCTATCTATCTATCTATCTATCTATCTAAATACAGTATTGTAATAAATCAGATTTGTTGCATTCTGTAGGAGCCAATGGTTTTGTTTAAATCAAATAAATAATTATAATAATTTAAATTCTAAGGATTACAATGTAAGTTCAGCATATTTAATATTTTATTTTAAACTTGATGACTTTGTTATACAATAGCCTACATTTAGTCAGACTTTTAAAAGTTTGTTTTTTTGGCAAAGGTGTCTCTTACTGTACCATGTGGATATCAGGAAGTGCTGGTGCGTCCAATATTTCATCATTTTCTTCTATTGTTTCCTGTATGGACAAACAGTAAACAAGGCATGTAGCTCTTTGGAATTAGCATAAATAAATATATAAATATATTCTTGAATTGCCTATTCATTGTCTAATATACTGTTGAATTGTCTACTAAAAATTGTCTATTGCGTCTCTATACACTTTGTTTCCTTAAACCCCCATGCTGTTTCTCTGCTTAAAAATTGAGGTACAACTTCATGTTTACTCGATCATCGCTTCAGGTAAGTGTTTTTTTTGTAGAACTCAGCAAGAGAGGGTTCCAAGTAGAACTACATAAGCAAGCAAACAATCCTAAACTTCATTGGTATAAATGGTTTATTCTATACTTAGCACTGTGTAAATAGGACCTGTGCCCTTTGTTTTTTTGCTTCTTTTGTAATCAATGAATGAATATTTGCCTAGGGCACTACATGCTGCTATGGTTCTTAAAACATGTATTCAATTAACTTACATCAAGAAACACAGTGTAATCTGAGCAATTAATGGCAGACATTATAAAATTATCCCAAATGTTTGTGTTGTCTTGGATTGATGTCAAATAGTGGTTACATTAGCATTTAGAAACTACAGAAACAAATCTAGTAGAAAATATGCACATATTGGTAGTGAAACAATCATCTCTACAAGTATCTATGCATTACAATGTACAGGTCTCAGAGACATAAGCATGGACCAGTGCTAGAAATATTCTTAATGTATTGATGTTGCACTTCTGTCTCAAATAAAAACTCATAAAAGGTGTAATGAAGTTGATTTGCAATAAGAAGTGATCACCTTTCCATATTACTGGTTATTCAATTCAATTCAATTTTATTTACATAGTGCTTTTAACAATGGTCAAAATAACAGAAAAAAATAGGGAAATCAATATGAAATGTGTGAGAAAATATGTATAAATCACAATTGTCAGATAATTCCTGATGAACAAGCTGTGGGCGATGGTGGCAAAGAAAAACTCCCTGAGATGGCAATAGGAAGGAACCTTGAGAGGAGCCAGCCTCAACAGGGAACCAATCCTCATTTGGGTATATCAGATAGCAGCGATTGATTTGCAGTCATACTGAGTGATATCTTCCTTACTATGACAGTTACTATCATTGTTTTCTGGTAACATTAAAACAGCCCAGTGTTATTCCTCATTACATGACTGTACTGCACTTGTACCTGTAGTAAACCTTTGTTTATTCAGTAATTATATTGTTGCCAGTAACAATAAAAAAAAAACCTGGCCAATGAACACTAAGTGTAGGTGTGTGAGCGAGACTGTGGAAAACAAAGTGCCAAGTAAAGTTTTTATTTATTTATTATTATTTCAGTTTAAAAGTGGGTAATTATGCATATACCTAATAACACCAATAAACATCCATTTTAATTTGGTAATCTATCAGCATGTCATTGAGAGGAGGTAAGAACTGGAGGAAACCTCAACGGACACAAGGAGAATAAGGGAAACTCCACACTTAATAATCAGAGATCAGGATTGGACTGTGGACCCTGGAGCGGTGAGCCAGCAACACTCCCTGCTGCACCATTATACCACTGAGTAAGCCAGTCAAAATGCTGCATTTGCAAAATGAATTGTAATAGTACAGTGACTATACAGAATAGTGCTTAATGGAACTCTCATATTTGTATAGTGATGAATTAAATTCAGCATCAGTTAGAATTTTATTTTTGGTGTTTTTGGTCCGTCCATATGTCATCCAGCACATCGGACATAGAATTCTCCGAACCCTGGAAATATATGCACCATTTCTATGGCAGTTACTTAAGGGGTCTGGTTGCCAGCTCAACGCCTGATTGTCTTTCACATATTATGGGCAATTTGGGAATGGTAATTAGATAGCTAGCTAGCTAGATACTTTATGACCATAAAGGAAATTTAAACATGCAAACTTCTCCTGAATGCAGACAGACGAACCCTGACCCTGGAGGTGCAAGGTGATAGTACTAACCACAAAGCCGCTCTGCCACCCAGTCAGAGATTATATAATATAATCACATATAATGACATAATAATATAAGATAATATAATTTGGGGTCAGAGGTGGCACGGTGGCACAGTGGATAGCACCGTGGCCTCGCACCTCCAGGGCTGAGGTTTCAATTTCCACCTTGGGTCTGTGTGAGTGGAGTTTGCATGTTCTCACTGCGCTTGGTGGGTTTTCTCTGTGTGCTCTGGTTTCCTCCCACAGTCCAAAAGACATGCAATTTAGGTTAATTGCCTGTGCCCTGTGATGGATTGGCACTCAGTCCAGGGTTTACCCTGCCTTGTGCCCTAAGACTTACGTTTCCTGGGATAGGCTCCAGGCCCCCCACGATCCTGTATACATGATAAAGCGTGAGTGAGTGAGTGAGTTGGCAATTAGGGTGGCAATCCACCCTTTAGAGCACCCTGTGGCCCCGCCCCTTAAATCTAATAGATGATGGTGCGACATGAAATTTGCACCAAACGTAGTTACAGACCACTTGGTCACATCGCAGCTTGATAAACAGCGCCAGTATCATCAATGAGTGAAAAAAGAAAAACAGAAGCTATTTTGCTGCGGCTGTGTGTTTGTGGTCAGTAAGTATAATCAGCTCGTGCAGTGAGAATAACAGGCGTGACGTCACTCACGCGCAGAACTGAGAGACGGAGAGCGCGAGCGCGCAGTCGTTGAAGCGGCGGAGCTGCGCGGCAGCCATCTTACAGCTCTCACCGTCGCCCGAGATACATCTCCTGGATAATTTTTGTTTTTTAAAACAAAGGCGAAGTGTCAGAGGAGGAAGGGGAAGGGGAAAGCGCCAGCTTTTAAGCTTTCTTTTTATTTATTTCAAGCAAAACTGTGGGATGAGGAACGGCAGGTCCATGCCTCGGTGCTCAGCGGGCGGAGTGCTGCTGCTGCTCGGACTGTTATCCGCGGTGGAGGCAGCCAAAGGTGAGCTTTAATCCGCTGGGTTATTTACTCCCGTGTTCAGATATAGATAAATCTTTTCACGTGCCGTCTAAATGGCTTGATTCCTTATTAAACAGAAAGGACGGTGTTGCTGACAAGATGCCGAATTGTCTGTGAAACGGTGCGCTTTTATATATATATATATACTGTATATATACACACACACAGAATGTAACAGTATTTGGATATAAGACTTTCTACAAGAAAATATCGCCTTCTTTCATTTCCTAACATCATCTCATTCCATGTTTTTTTCCGTGTTGATGGTCAGGTTATTGAAACGTCCGTTACAATCAGTGTGACTCCGCCACCACCCTGCCTGCGCTCGAGCTCCTCTTTCTCTCTCTCTCTCTCTGTGTGCACGCGCACACAACAAGCTTTTGTAATCTATTATGTGCTTCATTTATTTACACACTGTCCTGGTTTGTTGTTGTTGTTGATTCCTGTTCTTTTATCTCATAACATATCGTTTTCAGGGCGAGCAATGTTGGAGCAGTCGTGATTAATTGAACGCAAATAACATTGCGCACCCTTTTAGGGGTAAATCCTCATTACGCATTGCAGATCCTGGGATCAGGGTTTTGGAGGCTTTTTTTTTTTTTTTTTTTAAAGGAAAGTTAGTTTGTCGTTATAATGATGATGATGATTAGGGGAGTGTAATTTTTAGCAGGCCTTGGTTGCAGGTGCATCAACTGGCACCAACAGACCCATTAGAAGCCAGTCCTTCATAATATTGTAAGATTTAAACCTCCAAGATAATAATAATAGTAATAATAATAATAATAATAATAATAATGATATGGGGTTGTAGACTCTCAGGAAAAAAAATGCTACGCAATCTGTCCTTCATTGTGTCTCTGGGGTGGGACCTTGAGACATGTTTCATTTAGTATGTATATTTTGCTTTACATGAATAGGCGATTATGTACCTTGATAATGTGTAATAACTCAAATAACATACCTGTGTAAAGGTATATATATCTTTATCTATAAATATGTATACATTTAACAGTTTAACAGTTTTCCTGATATGACAGTATCTGCAAATCCAGGTGGTTTATTTGACCCTGACAGTCAGGACATCCTCTTATATCCACTGGAACCTTGCGCATTTTTCTGTTTTGCACCTTCATATAAATAGAATATATATACTGTATATATACTGTATATATATATATGTTTTAAAGTATTGAAAGTCAGACTCAAAAGTATGTGATCATATCTGTTACACATGTCATGTTAAGGTTACGTATGGGTTCAACATGTCAAATTAAGATAACGTATGGCCTGCACATGTCACGTTTCACATTACCCAAGCCAGTGAATTGAACAGGGAATACGATTTCGGACCGGACCCATTGACATAGCTTGTCGAGGAATGGGTTAAAGGATGGCAATAATTGTCAAGCATAAGGTAGTCGCCATGTGCAGCAGCTGGGAATGCACAACTAGAGGCTAGCAGTCAGGAAACTGGAGGAAAGCTGGATTGTGGTGTTGTCCTGTCCTGGCACTGGTGGGGAAAACGCTTACAGCATGATCTGATGTGCCTGTGATATTTCCATACAGGATGTTTTTAAAGGTTAGATTCCTTCTTCCTGCATAAAAGAAAGATGAAGGTCATGCTGTAGGCTTTGTGTAGGCTTAGTGAAATCGACTGAGAGCGCAGTTTTAGCCCTTAACATTCATATTTTGATCAATCAATTACTTTTTGCTATCCAGTGCTGAATAAATAATATAATATTTGATATATGATATACATGTCCTTATATCAAATGTGTGCATTTTTATTGACTATTATTCCTAGCTATGAAAAACAGATAAAGAAAAAATGGATGGATCTTAGAGTTCACACTTGAAGATTTTTCAGCACTTATTCGTTTTACACCAGTTCCTGAACATCACAGACCTCTACTAGGTTTTGCAATCTGCTGAGCTTTGTTAAAGGCTATATTGCCCTTAATGGTTTTCACAGAGACTGTTTGACCAAAGCTGTTTATTGCAGCACACCTGCTCTTTTCCCAACTGTTATCACTCGAGGAACACGTGAAGCTACTGTAAATCCAGGCCTGCCACCAGGTTACTGTTGTGTTGTTTAGCTGTTGTTTTCTTCCATGTCCCTCCCTTTTTGCTTTTTGTTCATTCTGTGTAGACCTAAAGAAAAATAATCTTTACCATCCACAAAGGACTGCCTGTGTAGTGTATTATTCATGCACTTTTTTGTTAATGAAAGAAGCTGCTGCTTATTATGATGGTATATTTTTTCATACTGTTTTTCAAAGAGCTTAGAAAAGAGCATTGTTCCTCTTCCACCCTAGTAAGAGTACAGGCTGTACTCGGGGTATTGGGGATCAACAAAAGTCTACAGCATGCTACAGCACATACAGTGGTATATTTATTAATAAAATATGATTTTTATAACAGCATTACTGATACATATGGGTGTTTGTTGAATTAATCAGTTGCATGACTAATTTCTTAATTATTTTCAGTGACAACTGGTCACAGTATTTAATTAGAGGGCTTCTCTGAGTAATCAGTAACTTGATATTAGTGTTATAAAACCATTTTGGTTCTAGCATGGCATCTCACTGTAGGCATAAAACTATTATGCGCACACAAACTGAACAAGATATTGTTCTTATAACTTTCAGATTTCATGTGTGCTGTCTCAATTAATGCTGATGGGGTGTCATGGATGTGTCAACAAGGGAGAAGTAAATAAAATAACTGCATGATTTACACAGACTGAAGACTTTCACTATGTGTGTTAGTATCTGATACAACTGAAATAACATTAAGCTGTGTGAGTCTACAAACTGGGCTACAAAAAAATCAGACCTAGACTACATTTCGCATTCTACTTGCATACAGTATATACACTCTTGCATTGGCAGATGGTCATTGCATTGATTGCTGTACTAATCAAAATCAAAATACCAAAAACATTCCCAGCTTTTTGTCTTTATTTCATTTTTATATTGGCCAGGGTTTAACCAAGCCAATCAGATTTTCCCCCTAATGTGATCTCAAATAGGAAGATACCTTACCCTGGCTTGTTGCTCAGCTCTACAGTTCTCTGGTAGGGCGTGGCTCAGAAGTAGCTTGTGTACAGTACATAGACACAGAAACTGTGTGTTTGGAGGAGTAGTGAAATAAATAGAGTTTACTAGCATTCTCTATTAGCATTATCTATTAGTGACGCAAAAACAGTAACAATAATTAAAAAAAAACCGCATAAAAGTTAATTGTGCTACAATTTATCACTATTTGTCAATAATTTTTAGAAATAAGAATACAACTAGGTTAGCTTTTTATTCTCAAGAATTTGGATTTGATTTGGACACGGCACAGTGGCATCATAGTTAAGGGTCAAGAGTTCGATTCCCACCCTGGGTCTGTAGTCCGTGCGTCAAGAATTCCACCAGTTTCAAAGACCCACAGTACAAAGACATGCATATTAGGATAAATGGTGTTTACAAATTGCCTGTAGTGTGTGTGTGTGTGTGTGTGTGTGTGTGTGTGTGCCCTGCAATTGGCACCTCATCCAGGGTGTACCCCTCCTCGTCCCCCGAGTCTAATGGGATAGTCTCCAGGCCTCTCGTGACCCTGTACAAGATAAGCGGTGTAGATAATGAGTGATTTAGATTTTTTACATCTCTGGTATTAAGTAAATTTTTACATCTACAATTTGGACCAGAATTATCTTTCCATCTGTAGTAATAACCAATAATCGTGTACTTTTTTACGTTTGTAAATATCAGTAAGGACTAATGATGCATTGTGCATGATCAGGCTGCCATTTGCATGGATTATAAATTTATAGATACACTACCCAGTTATTTTAGTAGGCTGCTGAAAGACTTATGATGTTGAAAGTTTTGTGTAAATTTTATTTATTCTTTTAAATAAAAAGCATAGGTGACATCTCAGGCTCTAGAGTATTAACATAGTGTCAGTTTGTCCTGTAAGATTTTTCATTGCCAACATATAAGGCTAGAAAACGTATCAAACTGTCGTCAGTAAATATTTGTGAAACATGACAAACAAGATGGAGTTTAGTGCATCGATATTTTGTCATGCATCCTTACATAAACTGTTGTAGTCTAAATTTTAATTTTGCGCCAGATGCCAGGCTTACAGCATTCCTGCTGGTGTGACTGATTGTTAGACATCCCTCAGGAACAGTCGTGAGGTTATTCATATATTTATGTATAAAAAAACTCCAATCCATAGAACATATTTGATAAACAGACCAGTGTCCCAACAACACAAATATTGCCCTGATATATTAATCCATGAATTAGACAACTGCTAATGATGGATTTGGCCCAGTTTTGCCTCACCCGTAGTTCTCCTATTAAGTATCTTTTCTAGAATAATCACCAAGCTCTTAAACAGTGCAGAACTTTTCCAACTTTGCTATGAACAGCTTTATATTCAGCACTCGTGCCCCCCAGGCAGACTCTTCGCCTGTCTCAGCAGCTCACACTCAATGGGGACGCTTCACCCGACGCGGCTTCTCTTCCCTGCGCCATGATGGTTAATGTCAAAGCATCCCCGCTGCTGAAATCAACATTCCAAGTGCCAATCAAATATTCATGATGTGGTTATGCTTCACTAAAAGTACCCTCAATAACACCTTGCTGTTTCTGCTGCATCATTCAAAATCTAAATATAAGCCAAGGGCTGCTTATTAGATCTCACTGAGCAATGCCAGGGGAATTAAATTTACCTTGATGCTAGATGGAAATTGCTAAATATGAGAATATGGGAGGCATTACTTTTTTCTTCGGGCTTCAAAGTGTAGGGAAACTGTTAGAATTTAATTGGCAGCTTTGGGAAATGTGGATGTGAAATTGGTGTGAGTAACAAAAATAAGATTCAGTATTTTTTGTTCTCTTTGATTGTTTACTCTTTAAGTGCTGCTTAAAGAGTAGACAATCAGATCATCCAGTTTAAAAGGGACGTATTGTGCAAAATTTACCTCCCAGTAATTCTAAGAAATTTAAGATGGGTCTCCAGTGTGTGTACACAAACCAGAACAAGGTGAGGATAAAGAAACATTCCCAGCATTTTGTCCCCCCCCTCCATTTTTTTGTATTTTGCTAAGCTTGAAACAAGCTAGTGAGATTTTTTTCTCCTAATGTGACCTCATATAAGAAGATATCCTCCTCCAGCATGTTGGAGGAGGTGTTAAATAAAGGAAGTTATAGGTATATAAGAATGGATTATCTGAGGCATATTTCAGCTGGGACATCAATAGGTACATGTTGGGGGAGCTCTGAGACCTGTGTTAAAGAAATAGTAAAATATGGGACCTTTAAATAAAAATTATTTCATACATTAGAGATGAATCCATATATTAAGGTATTTATTTTACAATACTGCTTTATTTTACAGCTTTCGGTTCTGGTTAACTGGTGAATATCGCATCTGCATATTTCAACCAGAGTGCACAGGTTTTCCGCTCTGCTTATCTCAGGATTGAAATTTCAGAACAAAGGGCTTCTTGACCTACAGTTTACGTCCGCGTGCCAGAACGAACACGTCACTGTGAGCCCACTGCTGTTCCGCATGCTTTCTAAATGAAATCCTTAATTTCACAGAGGAGCCAAGTGGTCCATGCGTTATAACATCGATCAGCTGTTTTTACATCCTGGTGATTGCTGTTTTGCTAAGCAGGTTTATCTGCTGTTGTTAGACCTGTATTTTCCATAAAATCAGCGTTCGTCTCACCCCTACTGAACACTGAAGGGATTCACCGGTCTGTTACGAATGGGTCATTAAGGGTTGAATATTACACTTATAGTATGGCGTGTCCTCATGCAGTATGATTCATCTTTGAAACACACGAGTTGTAGTTAATACTGTGGAGATCATGACTATGCTGGACTCATTAACAGAATGATTGGTTTGTGTTTTGGAGTTTACTTAAAGTCTAGAAGCAGGAATCCTTGCTGTGTGAGCTCTAATGGATTGGGCTTTGCGTAATGACTTGTATTTTTCTCTGTTTTTATTCACTGAGTGTAAGTGGAGAATGCAGAGAGTTTCTCATTAGGGTAATGGTGAAGCCTTAATGATGAAAAAGTATAGGAAGGTAATGTAATTAACACACGACTGAAATCTCAGTGAGTGTGTGCTCCGATCCTGTCTGACCTGTGTGTCTCGGGAGAGAAGTTTTTGTTTCAGGAAATGCGTCCCTTTGCTGGTTTGCGCACTAATGCGTCAGAAGTGAAGACTCTATGGGAACAGGTAACCAGAGAGCCATTAGCTACAGCTAAGACCCGTGTGTGTTTCAGGCACAGGTGGGCTTAAAGCGAGCTCTGTGCTGTGTGGCCTTCCCTCCTGCACTTTCGCTCTCACTGGCTCTTTGTGTGGCTCTCGCAGAGCCCAGATTGAGCCCCATTCACGACTGCCCTGCCCCCAACCCTCCTCAAAACCCCGTCTTTGCCTTGTTGTCTGTGTTGTGATTGCTGCAATGGACAAACAGAATGTTCCTTGAGGACTTACGAACCCCCCCCCACACCCCCTGCCTAGCTTTCTGGGGCCAACAACTCTGTCTGTGTGAAGGAGTTTTGGCTTGTTGCCTCATTTCCAGGTTTGCCTCTGAACAGTCCGTGCTCTGTGACCAAGAACAGCTACCATTTCTTCATCCAAACGCGAGCACTTAAGTACAGCTGGCCTCGAAGACAGTTACCAATTTGCATCCTGGCTTGTTGGCCTTTCTGGTTGCCTTGAAACTTTAGAGACGTCTTATGATCAGAGTCATTAGCAATTTTTTTTTTTTTTTTTTTTTGTGTGTGGGCCTTGAACAAACTTCTTATCTGAAAATAAATAAATAAATAAATCGGCGTGGGTGTTGAACCGTGTAGCACAACTTGCTCATCAGATAGTCACGTAACCTTTTGGAGGCATGATCAGTGTAGGAAGAGTGTGTTTTTGTGTTTTCTTTCCAGCATACCTATCAAATATGGAGTTTCCGTAGTAGTAAAAACTGGATGGTGGGCTGACTGATGTTTATATGACGACTGAAAGGGCTGATCCTGAAGATGGGGTGTCATTGAGTCACCCTGGGTTCTTTGTGTGCATGTAGCTCTTTGTAATGCTAGATTTGAATGTTCTATTGTGCTTTGCTTATTCTCACGGGAAGGATTTCAACCCAAGGAAGACGTCAAGCCACAGTTACAAATTTGCCTCGGATATAAGCGTTCTTTGTCAAACCCTTTGTAGTCTTAACTACTCAGTCATCAAGATGCAAATTCAGTTTCCTCATCACATCAAGGTGTAGAACACCGGATACTTTTTTTGGTCCTACTGTAGACAGAATTGGAGTTGTTATCGCAGTGCATGTGCTTCGTGAGATCTCCAGGCTCTTTGCACCGAAGGTGTAAACGGGGATGCAGTGTTGGCGTTAATTGGCTGTGGTTGCCGTAGCTCATGTTATGTACGTATGTGATGAGTGTCACAACATAGTTCTTGCGCTGCTTCCACCAGAAATAGCAGATCAAATCCAAGCAATTTAAAACCTGGCCTGAGACTGGAATCTTTATCCTCTAAATAATATCAACAGTCCTTCATTAATAATGCAAGGTTTCTGCACAGGATGGAAGCGGATCTGATGGACCTTGTGATCGGTTGTCCTTTTAGAAGGACATTTACTAATGGAATGAGGTTTAAACAAATGTGATGTTTGAGAGTTATCAAGATAATTTTGTGCATACAAGAAGAGAAATGAGAAGAGCATTAATAAGCCCTGTGGTACACGTCAAATTAGGTAATAAGTGAGAATCACAAAATATTTACTACGATATATGCAATATGTTTTATATAGATTATACATAGTATTGTAACAACAAAATAGATAGTGTAGAACAGTGGTTCCTAACCAACGGGCCGCGGGTGATTTGGTACCTGTGTAAAATATATATTTGATTTTTTTTTTCCATTTTATTAACTATCAGGGTCTGCAGAATGTTTTATTTTTAAAAAATGATCAGATCGTCTGCACATCACAACATGTAATTCACATGCTCCAAGGCCGCTCTGTATAATGGATGCAGCCTTAAAAAGTTTGTTTGTTGCAACTTCAACTCTGCAAGTGACGTTGAAATCAAGGCGAAAAAAACAGAAATCTCCACAAAAGCACTAAAAATCCTGCCTCCATTTCCAAACAGTCTATCTTTGTGAGGTTGTCTGCAGTGACAGCAACGAAAATGAAATTATGGAGCAGACTGGGCATAAGGAATACACTTCAGGTGTCACTGTCCCCCATCACTCCTAGATGGGAACATCTCGTTACATGGAAACAAACTCCTGGCTCACACTAATTCTGTGTTATGGTGTTATATTTATTATGGACTTTATGGCCGTTTTGTGGTCCGTGGTGCAAAAAAGGTTTGAGACCACTGGTGTAGAATACTTGACTGTTAAGAGCTCTGTTTTTAGGGAAGGCTTAATGCTACAACAGGGACCTCATGTTGAAATGCAGACCTAGCAAATAATTTTAGTGGATCAGACCAAGGATTTAAAACAATACTGTAGAAGAAATAATGAAAAATAATTTTATTAAACTAAAAATGAAAAAAGAAAAAAACTCCAACAAAATACATAATTACTATTTACCACCTGATAAAATATTATCATGATACCTAGGTGTCAATTTGACCTGTATTGCGATTCCGTAAGTATCACTAATTTATAATCGTTCTGATTCGATATAGCTTTTTTCAGGTTTTGTTATAGTTTAAAACAAACCTTTGTTCTTATAAGATGCTACCTGCCAATGTGTGAATAGTTTAAAGTGTACCACCTGTAGGAATATAAAGGAACTGCAACATTTTTCCACCTCAAACGCAAAGGTGAATTAAAAATAAATACTAATAGTAAAAAAAAAAAGATTTTGAGGTCATGAACTAATTATTGTTTCGATTTTTACCCCCTATGTCTAATAATTACTTTAGATAGTACAGTAATGAACTAATCACTGATGTTTAAATGTTTAAAGGTTTTACCATTCAGTGTTAAGGACAGACCTCTGTAGGCAAGAAAAACCTTTGTTGATATTAGTTAAACGCCCCTGAGCTACTATATCTTATGTAACCCATAAATCAGTGTAGGCAGAAATTGTGCACATAGAAGATCAGGGCAAGTCAGAGCATTCCGAGTAAATCAGGAGTCCGTGTCAGCGTGTGCAAGTGAGTGTTGTGGCACATGAACAAAACAGTTTTAATGTATAATGATTTATGTTGATTTGTATTTCATTTGTGGATGAGAAATTGTGATTGTGTGCTATAAATTGTATGCATTTTATCAGAGCGTTTTTATATAGCAGTGATATTTATCAGAAAATTTTAGTGTGTTTCTAAAATAGACTTAGACTTAGATTTCTAATAATCTATGTATATGTAAAATCTGCCTTAATTTTTATAACAGTAAACTTTTTTATTTTATTTCATATTATCTCTAATTCCTTTTGTCTGTAATGCAGTTTATTTAACAAAGAAAGACCAGTGACCTAACTGTGTAACCTCTGTCTCCTACGTCATCAGTCAGCATCATTAACACACGCACCAAGGCAGTTAGATTGAAAGGCGGTTATTCTGTGTGGCCAACTGGATATGGTCTGGTTCAACTATGGTGCAGGCTAAATTGCTGTACTTGGTTAAAATGTCTCTTGGGTTACATTAATTGTGTCCATTTCCTATTGTGCAAATTGTAGATGACTGCAGTTAATTGTACTTGGGTGTATATGGTTCTAATTACAGAAAACTAAACAAAATATATTTACGTTTATTCAGTAACGGTTTAATCTTGGATACGGTGTCTGGGGCGTGAGACGGAATTGCACTCCAGTCTATCGCAGGGCAACACACATGCACTTATTCACCCTATTCATATACAGGGGGTGTTTAGCATGGACCTGATCTCCAACCAGGAAAAAACAACCCCTCAAATCAGAATTATGTCTCGTCAGGCTCTCGGGATGGTTTCCTAAACTCTGAGTGATTTCATCTCAACATGGCTGTACACAGCATCAAGAAATAGCAAAGTCACAAAGTGCCTGAAGTCACATATGTTCACGTATTAAATGTGTAACATTTGTTTTTAAGAGAAATAAAAACATCACAGTTAGCTGGTTTGCAAACGAAATGATGAAAGGGCCTATGTTCCCACTTTGTAGCTTAAAGGCATAGAAGTCAAAGATGACATAACTACAGGATCTAACTTCAAGCATTGCATTGATTGGAGCAATAAAGTCCACAGGGACAGTAACCCGAGCTCAAGATCGAACCAGTGACCTTGAAGCTGTTAGGCAGCAACGCCAGCCACTGCATCACCATGCTGCCCTGTTTGCAAATTGCTGCCTTCACTGTCATTTATAAAACAAATTACAGTACATACAATTTATAACAATGCATGCAATTTACAAATTTCATCAGTTTAGTTTCATTTCTCTCTTCTAAGTCAATCTTTTTTTTAATGGTTGAATGTAAGGACAGTCCAGTGGGATTGAAAAATAAATTCTGGCCTAGTCACGTCTATAAGTTTTGATTAATGGGCTGGGATTGGTCTGTACAGCAGTGTTGGATCCTCATGCCTAAGGCACTTTGTATAGCAAATGTGACACACTACTGCAGTAAGTTAAAATTGTGCTAGTTCATGACCTTGTCTGTGAATGAAACAGCAGCATCCTATTATAGGATTAAATGTCTTTGAGCTGACACGGTCGGGAAACAGACTCGCATACCGTGGATATCCATAGATAGCCTGCTGTTTCATCAGCTGGATCCCTCATCCCTAACATTCTCTCTCTCTCTTTCTCTCTCTCTCTCTCTCTCTCTCTGCTACAAGCTTTGAGTTGGAACTCCTCACTGCTTGTATAACACTGAAGTATTTGATAACAGTAAGAGCTCCAGTCTGACAGAATGCAGTGGGCTGAATGTGCGTCTGCATTGGATAACATTCGGGGAAAAAGAATGCGTGTCGGACATCTCTCTCGCTCATAGCACTTATCTAAAACCTGGAATGCTGAGGTTAGCAGTCAGCGGGTGGCTGCCGCACCGGCTTGTTCCGGATGCCTCCGCTTCCCTCTGGTCGTCAGGGTTTATTTACCTCGGCTATCAAACACACCCATACCCACACGCCGACACACACGCACGCCCATGCGCAATGCCTTGCCCTGAATACACAGAAGCCCTGTAGGTTCAGGCAGTGACTTTGTGCTCAATTTCCGCCACACGGTCACGGACCGCTCCCAGCCATGCATGTCTCCGTACTCAATCATTAACTGTTAATTTCAGTCTGCAGGCCTCCATGCAGATTTGATGAGGAGTAAGTGGTGTGATTTTGTATATTTACCATGAGGACAATCTGGTAGTTAATCTAAGCATCAAAGGTCCATAAGGCTAAGTGCGGGAAAACACTCATCATGATCATGATGTCTTGGAAAGGAAATAATTATGCCTGTTATTAAAAGGAAGGATTTAAACATTTGTAACTGAAACATTTTCTTCTTCGTGTCACAATGTGACATTTGAGTATTTTTTTTCCTATTACGATATGTGAATGCCTTTTTGGCTTTTGAACCTAGATGATGAAATGCCCTTAAAAGGATTTTTTAAAATCATTTTTGTTCTTTGTGCCAACTCATTGTAAAGGTTTTTGGTTACCTTTTTCCTGTTAGCTATTAATAAAAATAAACATTGTCTAATAAACAGCTGAACCATTTTTTGCCTGTGTTACTGAATAAGCAAGGAATATTTTTTTTTCTGTCTGTTCATCCACCCATCGTGATCCATACATAATTTATATGGAGTTACTACTTTATCCAGCAGATGAACTGATTAGATTTTGAAATGATTTTGAAAAGATTTTAATGTTCCTCATGGATTAATTTCTACAAGTTCACAACTGTAATGAAGAGAGACACCGTACACACAATATTTTAGAAGTCCAACACACAATCAACCATAATGTTAATACCAGCTCACTGATGATGTGTATGTCCTCTTGTGCCACCAAAACAGTCCAACCCATTGAGGCATGGACTCTACATGACCTCTGTAGGTGTGCTGTGGTATATGGCGTCAAGCCATTAGCAGAAGGTCTTGTAAGTAGTGATGTTTGGGCTACATGGATCAGACTTTGTCCAGCAGACGCTCGATTGGATTGAAATCTCGGGACTTTAGAGGCCCAATCAACATCTGGAACTGTTTGTCTTGTATTTCAAATAATTCCTTAACAATTATCCTGCTGAAAGGGGCCCCTGCTATTATGGATTACTGTTGCCATGAAGGGTGTACTTGTTCTGAAACAATGTTAAGGATGTCAAAGTAGTACACCTATGCAAAGTAGACACCTATGCCTGAAAACCTGGACATCACGCTGTCTCTACAAGCATTTACTTACATTAAAAAAAAAAAATCTCATTATACATCTGAGCAGTTGAGGGTTAAGGGCCTTGCTCAAGGGCCCAACAGTGGCAACTTGGTGGTTGTGGGGTTTGAACCTGGGATCTTCCGAACCGTAGTCCAATGCCTTAACCACTGAGCTACCCCTGGCCCATTCCTTCTTCCCGTAATGTATTCTGGTGCCAAAAACAAAAAACATCTGGACAAAGTAGTATTTTATCTCTTTAGTTAGTCTTTGGGCTGCTCCCGACAGCAGGACCTGCTCCGCACACAAATTGTCACAGGTTTTACACCAGACACCTTTCCTGACACAACCCTCCCATTTTATTTGAGTTTGGGACTGGTATTGCATCCAGTGGCTGGGGTTTTTTGCATTGGGAGGAAATTAAACCTGAGCATTATGATTTATACACATTTCCTCACTCATACACATTTCCATGATTTTTATTTTTATTTTGCGAAGCTGCTTTGAGACAATAATCATTGTTAAAAGCGCTATATAAATAAAATTGAATTGAATAAAAAAAAGAAAAAAAATAACCACTGAGCCACCAATGCCCATAGCACTTTATAGTGCATGACCCTTTAATGAAATGGAAGCTCACATGAAATAGCATGGGAAATCATCCAGTTGTTGATCATCATTGACCTTAACAGACAAGTGCAATTAGATTGTGAATCTCACCTTCCTAATCAAGCTTTAGTCTTCTGTGAATGTTTGAGCAAATCACAGCAAAAATAATTAAAGATTTCTCAGCTTGTTCATTGGGTCAAACAGCTGTGGGTTTTACCGCTTTAATGATTTCTACAGTCTTGTAGCTCAAATTTCATTGCAGTCAGATGTTCTTCATGCGGTCTACTCTTCTAATGAGCAGAGAAGAATGCCATTTGAGTATTTCATCATGTCTTCTATTGTGGTCTGTTTATGAGTTGTCAAGCGCTCAATGTGCTTTGCGCTCCTGTGGGGGCTTTGTCCCGCGTGGCTGTTGGTCAGGGGGCTTTATGGTGATGGTAATAGCACATGCGCAGGATATTTCTCCATGTAGAATGAGTGAGTGGGTGATGCTGGCAGGGTGCCATACCACATCGCTGTATGGGCAACAGCAGCAGCGGCAATCTTGAAATTGTTTTTTGCACCACATCAGAGTGCCCTCAGTCACCCACACGTTCAGCCTATTTAGCATTTTTACTTTAAGTAGCTCATTTGCACTGACCTCTGGAGTATGTTAAAGTTAGCTGTTCTGATAGAGGAGCAAGTGGCACGTTGTTGAGACTGCTACATGATTCACCAGCGCTGGGATTTTCTTATTATTGGCCTTGTGACACCTTATCACCAACTACTGCGAATATCTGTATTTGAACTTAGAACTTGAGATTGAATATAAATGCAGGTCTGAACATGAACAAAGGAAAACGAAAAACAGTAAAAGTTTATATATTTAATATAGCTAAATGATTTTTCAGTTTTTTTTTTCCCACATTTGGTCTAAAACCTTCCTGCCGTTGAGACCTGGTGTGGACATAATCACTCGGGAGTGTGTGTCACCCACAGAAAGACACTCCATGTTATTTACTCATCAGTAATAAATGAATAGATGACTGTATTTTAATTAAAACAATTACAGAGGCTTTTATTCCTTGTATTTAATCACAAGTTTATTAACTCCATTGTGTTTTGTGTCTTTGACTAAATGTAATGACAGCCATTTTTTTTAAACAATTTTTGAAAACATCTTGTTCTCTCTTCTCACCACACGAGTTGAAAAACGAGGCAGTATTGCGCTGAGGAACTGAAATTAAAAGCTAATTGAAACATTATTAACCTTTGCTTTATTTTTAAATCCAACGTGTGCAAAGGTTTTGCTCAGACTAAGCTTATTTCATCAGCCTCATACTTAGCCTCATGAACTCCTCTAGATAAACTATATTACTCACACATACATGCCTTTTATTATAAGATGAATTATATAATCTAATTTCATGATATATTTATTTACTTGTTGTGAGAAGGTAGGGGTGGGCGATATACCAGTATACACGGTTAACCGGTAGAAATTTGTCAACCGGTAGAGATTTTGGTCTATCGTCTTAATCGCGGTTGAGATCAC
>JAQQZT010000015.1:8038192-8068499 GCA_030068275.1 Clarias platycephalus | reverse complement strand
GAGCAGTTAGTAGTATATATGTATGTGTGAGTGTTTCATATGTGTGTGCATGAGTGAAGTTTGATTTAAGCCCTATACGGCGCCTCATATGTGTGTGTGTGTGTGTGTGTGTGTCTCCACATTACTTAAGTACAAAAACAATGATAAACATAATACACCTCTGACACCACGATACCTCTATGGAATACCAAATGCCTGATTTGCTTTTCTCTTTCAGTGTAGATTAAAAAGTTCCCTCTACCCATGCAAAGACTTGCATTGGCATTGGTTCTGGTTGCATTGGGTTGTGGTATTACATATTTTATATTGTATAAATACCACTACAGTCTCTATATAAAGATAATGTTACTGAATAATAAACCATGCATTAACAAAGACAATGCCACAATGTCTTGTGAAACCTCAAAAACACTGAGCATAAGGAAGCAGTGCATTTTGACCCTCCATCACCATGCATCATAATTCACACTTACCAGTTTATGGAAAGTGAGTAAAAGTGGAGGCCTCAGGGGAACATTGAACAGGTGGACACCCTGGTTCAGGATCAAACTGGGGATCCTGGATCTTTGACGTGGCAGAGCTTTGACAGTGGGTGCACTGTTCCACTTTGCAGTCTGATCTAATTACATTTCAACTATATTTGTGTCCAACCTTTTATTTGTCTGTCTTATTGTCTTTAACAAATCAAAATTTAAAAAAATAATGGAAAGATTCCTTACAACACAATATTTTATCTGCTTTATCAGCTTTTTGTTACTTCTTTGCCAGCTGCCTCTTCCCATTTGGTGTTAGAAAGAACAGAAAGAGGCATTGAAAATGTGAGTGAAGGCAGATCAGAATTTTCAAGAGTAGGAGGAAAGAACTTCTGATGTATATGACATTTCAGCCAGTTCATATTATACCTGAATCAAGCATCACTCATCATCTGTCACCGGAAGACTCCAGCATTCTTAGAAACAGGGTTGTCTATTTGTTTTCTAAAACTGTACTTCTAGCCAGGTTGGGACCATTCCAGGGAGATATTCCTTTATTTCTCACGTTAAATTCTATTATATGGCTTATATCAGTGGCTTCCAACCTTTTTTTGTTGGACCACTCCTTGCGACATCCAACCCCAGCCCAGTCTAGCCTAGCCAAGCCTAAATATATAAAATAAAAGAGTACATTGATCTTTCTATCTATACTTTAAATTGTATTGTAATTGTGTAATTATGATCTTATTTAGCATGTGCAAATGTAATTCCAAAAACCTCACACCCTCAGAGCAGACAAAGACTCTCATACTTGAAGAGGACATTGGAGTCCAGGTCCCAACCATGGGACAGGTGGTGGACATGGACCTTGGTTCAGGGGGGGCCTGGCAGTTATAACCGGAATATAGATCACAATACTGGGTACACCTGTGATGATGTGGTAACCTGTCACACAGCACAAGCTCACACATACACCTAATCATATACTAAGGGGAATTCGGAAACACCAATGTGGGAGGAAACCAGATTATCCAGAGGAAACCTACCAAGCACAAGGAATAAAATGCAAACACTATGCACACAGATAAGAGATAAGATATTCAAAACGCCGAACCCTTTAGGTGCAAGGTAACAGTGCTAACAGCTAAGCCACCGTGTCACCTTTACTTTGTAAAAAAAATACCAATTTGTGTCATTATGAATTGTTTACATGCTATCATATCTCCCTATTTCTTCCATGTACTTTTAGCTTTTAATTACATTTTTTATATAAAAAAAGACCACAATGATTCCAATAAGTATTAGCAATAGATACAGTAAGTCTGAATGTAGAATTACTGACTTTCCTGATAGACAGGTTTGCAACAACAATCTGTACAAAGCATTTAATTGTGTGCAAGGTTAGGTTTAAATTATCAATCAGATGAGGTAATGCTGTCAGTTAATCCACTCTTCAGTTATGTATTACATAGTAATTAATTAAAACGGGATGGTAAAGTCACTTTTGCACATTCTTGCAGAAACAAGCAGAGTGAGTAGAATTTCTTGTATTTGTTGTGTGATTACAGTATATGGCCATCAAGCAGTTGAATGGTGGGCAAAAGCAAAGATGAGGCTACACTACACTTTTAAATTTCATTTGTTCTGACTAATATACAGTACATGAAATCTGGAGGTGGTTGGCAATTAATGACCTTGACCTTACAAGACCACTTAAATGCCAAATCTCACGCAAATGTTAATCTCTCTTTTACACATCTAAATGTATTCTGCTTAAATGTTTAAAAAGTTCAGTTACCAAGACAGTAATGGCAGTTATCACAACAATCACAAGCGTGAAACCTCCATCAATGCCCAAAAACATGGACAAATCCTGTCAAATGTAAGTATCATATAACTAAATGAAGCAAATTTTTCAACAATATACAAAAAGTTTATTAAAAAACATACAGTTTTTTTTCAGTATTTGTTGCAAATGGAAGCATGTCTTTAAAGCACTCCATCTCCGGCAGAGGGACTGACCGAGGATTTATGGAAGATGGTGTCATATAATAGAACAGCACTCTGAATTTCACAGATGCCATTATTGGTTCTCACTGCACAGAAAATTGTCAACTTTTGTTCAGGTGTAAATAATGGACCTTTGCTACCACCAGACAGAGTACAATTCTAAAATGGCACAAACATGTTAAATAATTGAATCAAAACAAATTGAATCCATAAATTCAACTATACATACATACACACATATAATATACTACAACATGCTATATATATATATATAGCATGTTATAGTATATTATGATCTAGCATACAGTTATGTTCAAAAGTATGAACTGCATCTGAACAAACCAGAAGACTTCTGGAACAGATGATTCCAAAGTGGAGTTGTTTGGCCTTAATGCCCAGTGACATGTGTAGCAAAAACACAACCACGTTTCAGCAGAAACACCTCATGCCAGCCATGGCGATGTAGGGGTGATAATTTTGGCTTATTTTGCAGCCACAGGACCTGGGACCTTGTAGTCAATAAGTTGACCTTGAACACCTATGTATACCAGAGTATTCTAGAGACAAATGTGAGGCATCTGTCCAACAGCTAAAGCTTGGTCGAAATTGGGTCATGCTACAAGGCAATGATTTGAAGTACCCAATAAATCTATATCAAAATGGCTAAAAAATAAAAGAATCAAGGTTTGGGAATATCCTAGTCAAATTCCAGGCCTAAACACAACTGAAACGCTGTGGTGGGACTTTAAGAGAACTGTGCATAAGCAAAAGCCCAAAAACCATAACAACACTGAAGCAATATTGTAAAGAAGAATGGGCCAAAATTTCTCCACAATATCAGAGACTGATAAAGTCATACAGGAACAGTTTTGTCATTGCTGCTAGAGGTGGATCTACAAGTTATTGAATAATGGGGTACTTAGTATTGCTTAAATTTTTTTGCCTTAATTATTGATAGATAAATAAATAAATAATTGCACAGTGAAAAAAAATTTCGTCTGAGGTTGTATTTGCCTAATACTGAAACCTACTATGATCAGATGATTTTTATTAGGTTTACTGACTGAAGTGCCCATCATTGATGGTTAAAGAGTTTGTGGAAATAGTTCAAAGGTTAAAGCTAAAAATAATTTGATCAGCTTTAATGTAATCAGTGATTTTATTATTTCAGGTTTGAAACCAACGTACATCTCTGTCTGTCTTTCTGTACAGCTGAACTCTTATTAGTACAAAGAAAAAAAAATTCGTAAGGTTGAGTATCTTACGTTTGTTTACACTATGTTGTACTTCTTTCGTCATCAGCCAAATACACTCCCTGTTCGGTAACCGGAAAGTGAATCACAGATGAGAAATTGAAAAACTAGATTGGGAAAGGATTAAGTTTGTCTTAAAATGACCCAGTGAATAAAAATTCATTTATACCACTTCAGCACTGTTATTTTAGCGCTGAAAATATTAAGTCAACCCAGTAAAATATTCAGTTTAGCTTTTCTAATGAACATCCATTGGTGCAGGTATTTGTCTATATTGAGCAAGTAGCTTATTAGTAGCTTATTTTAAAGTAGATAATTAAATCCGGCACATACAGTACAGTAACTGTTAGATTTCACGTATGGTGCAAGTTAAACTTCAGGCAGATATCTACAGTAAGTACTGCAAAAGTTTAATTAAATTCTATGTAGCCAGTTTTGTGTGATGATGTGACAAATCTAGCTGGACAGACATACATACAGACAGACATACAGACAGAAAATTTTCTGAGACTGGTTTTGTGTCGTCTAAGGAAAAATTGAAAGATCAGATTCTAACCAATGTACATGCAAACCTTTCTTTTTTATACAATACAATTTATAGTTACAATATTTATGGATATGATTTTATTTATATGGAAAAAATTATAAAAATATAGAAAAAACTGAATTAAAAGAGGGGTACTAAATTTTGAACATAACTGTATGTAAAAAGAAACTGCAAATTAACCATGCAATATATTAAAATGTGTAGGACTTTGGGACTATTTTTTTCCTTTGGTATTTTATTAACTTCTTTTAACTATTTTATAACTTTGTCTGGTAGAAGTCTTAAAAATGTCTTTTCAAATTCCTTTTAGTGTTTTCGTTCGTTTTCTGTGGTTCACTGCAGAAGACTGCATATGGAAGACCATGCAAACAGCCTGTGTTTGCTGACGTAGGGACGAGTGCACATCTCATGCACTCCTCATGTAGTTTGCCTGGTAGCCAGTGATGGGACCACGATTTACTCCTGTGTTTACTTTGGCTGTTGGCCGAGAACCTATTTGTTTTTTCTGGGTTCTGTGAATAAACCAGAGAACATTTAATACCCATTGTGTGTTGGAGTTTAACTATTTCTCTCAATAGTTATCTAACAATTAATTCATTACATTTTAAACTTAACAGAGACTATACCCATTTTCTTTTCTAAAAGTCCGTATAGTGGATGCCACTGCAGTGTAAACACTCCAACTAGATAAAGCCAGCAATTTACCTTACCTATAGACCCCCATCAGACACCCGCCCCCCCTTCCCCCTTGTTTATTACTTTATTTAAATAAAACATGTTTCAGTTAGCTTACAGGTATTTTAGACAGTTAATGTTCCATACGTGAGGCCAGTGTGTTTCCACTTATCGTTATACTGAGGTTACCTGACATTACTGAGGTAAACTCAGCTAACGTTAGGCCTCCAGGTACCACACTGTACAGGAGTTATATCTTTTTTCTGCACTTTTCCTTGACATTTGCCCAGTTCCACCCCAGCACACATGGCCTTGCGAGCGCTCAGCTAACAAACGTTTGAGAAAAACCCATTGTTTAACAGTTAAGAAGTACAGTAATGGCGCTTCATTAAGGGATAAAAAAATTGCCAAAGTCACTAACGCTCATCTGCAAGTGTTACATCAGTTAACTTATTTGTATGAAAACCAAATTTATTTTTCACTCCAAGCATGAAGTTTCTCCTTAGAATGACAAAGTAAAACCCTTGAAAATATAAAATGGTTGATATCAAATATATAGCAATACATAACTTTAACCCATGATTAGAATTCCAGAACCATTCTTTTACACACTCTCGTGGTATATAGCCTTATTCATATCTTAAATTAATATATTTTTTTATAATGAATACATTTCAGTGAATATTTAGTTATCGTTTTCTTTTGTTCCTTTTTAACCAGAGCTCTGCAATGGAGGATTGGGTCAGAGGGGTGACGGATGGCCTTTTGGAGCTACAGGAGTATGAACAAGTTGTTCATAGTCGACTATAGGCCTTGGTGGCCTGGGTGACTATATAGCAGTTTTAGGAGTGATGTTTGGTCAGGTCTGTGCTCTAAACATTAAATTACAAAAGGACTGGACATACACCTATGAAGCCATCCAAACTATTTTTATTGAATTTGGAGAGACTCCCACTGTGCTGATACTGTATGAATAAAATACATTTTATTGCTGACTGATGAAAGGAGAAGTTTTTATGACTGCAATGTTAGAATTAATTGAGGAATGTGTCTAAACTATGCTAACTGTTTCTGCACAATGATGACTGTGCTAACACAGTAACTACAGTATTAACAAATTGAGATTTGCAGATTATATATCACACATAGCTGAAGCACCTCAACATTCTCAGGTTATAACAGAGAAGGTAAATGAAAAAGGTTTGTGGGAACAGACCAGAAAATGTCTGTCCAAATTCTGACCTGGAGGGCCAGTGTCAATCACAGGTTGTAATTCACCAGCACTTAAACACACCCACTGAACCTGAAAACTAACCCATTAGTTAAATCAGCTGAAACGGAACAGAAAATTTCCCAAACTGTGCTGAACACTGGCCCTCCAGGCTGGGATTTGAACAGACCATAACATATTTCTTGACAGAGACAAGTTGGAACAAGTTGTGGAATGTTTATCGAATCAGATAACAGGGAATACAGAATCCTGACAGGACCACTGTCTGGGTTGTCATGGGTAATGGTTGGTACACTGAACAAGATCTGGAGATTTTGAAAGTTATCTTGAATAGTTGGGGTCAAAGCGTATAAAACACTTGTGATATCAGGAATGTTGTATGGTTTGTGATGCTGGAAAATAAAGAAGAGTGAAGAAAAGTATATTTTTATATTGAATTATGGGTGTATCCAGGATTCAAATAATTAGAAATTAAGTCATCTTAAAAATACTGGGACAAGATGAAACATTGTATTGAAGACACATGACTGTGACAAAAGAAGAGTGTGTATGCCTAGGTTATGGATAAGAGAAGTAAGGGAAGACAAAACAATATGTGGATGGACACGGGGCTGACCATCAGAAACCCATTATCAGTAAAATCCACTCTTTTGAAAGAAAAGTGTATTGTCACCTCTTACTCTTGATAAGTGCTCAATGGTCAAGGTACACTGAAGCAAATAATAATAATTAAAAAAAAAAATAATAATAATAATAATAATTATTATTATTATTATTATTACATTAAATTATTAAGGTGTGCTAGGTGTGTGAACCTCTAAGAGACTGAATCATTGATTCATTGTATGTATTGTTCTTTTAATGCATCTGGACATTTTCAGCAGAACAACACCCAATGAATCAAAGTCTAAAACATTTTGATCTATAATCCTGTCCTAATTTGCATCAGCTTGTCTCGGTCTGTTCTGCCTAACAAACATAAAGTTCATAAAGTTCATAAAATCTTCAATTTACATAAAGTTTTCATAAACTACTATAGAATGCCTCTGCCAAAAAAGGAAGAAAAAAAAGAAAAAAAGATCATCATGAATGTTCTCCTTTATTCTGACTTGAAATATTATTCTAAGCTTGGAATGATTTATAGTTTACAATGATTTATATTTAAGTTCTGTATTGTATTTTATCAGAGAAACATGAAAACTATGACATTTTAGTCAGAGGGTGCAAAATAATACAATAGCTTTAGAGACAGATTACATTGTTAAAGTGTCAGAATGCTTAAAAATGTACTTTGATGGATTCATTCAATAAGGAGCATGAGGTAGGAATATATTCCGGAGGAGACACCAGTCAATCAATGGGGACCATGCACACATTTGATTTGGGCTACATTGGCTTTTCTGTGGGATTGGATCCTGTTAGCAGTTTGCTGGTGTAAAATTGGTGATGATTGCAGCTCGGTTCACCTGGTAGTGGTTTTAATTTTATAGCTGTGTTTTTCCCTAACCCTGGTGAATATCTGAGTGGAATCTACTTAATAATTCTTACTATATGTGTGTTACATGCTGTGATGTTAATCAGATTTAAATATTTCTAATTATATTAAACCAACTATTTTGAGGGGTTTGTTTCATACACTCTACAACACTAGTCATGTCTTTGTCTCATTTGTGCTGGGACTCATTGTTATACAGTACTTTATCAGTGCTCTCTTGATGATTTGTCTTTCAAACTGTCAGTACATTTGGTTAGCATAAGCAGAGGGAACACATTGCTTCACACCAATTGTCACCAGTGAAAGAATGAAACCAGTGCAGACTGCTGACTGTGCAAATCTTGCTTCTAAATTCCCTGGTAGATATTTGTCATAGATATAGAACCACCCCACCCTGAAACCATGGTGCATGATGCATTATGATTTGTCCACACTCAAAAACCTCCTAAGTTGCCACTGCTCTCAAATAACCAATGTTTTAACATTAAATAACCAATGTTTTAACATTAATGTTGTAACATTTACAGCAAAAACATGACCTTGCTTTCTGGCAGCAGCTTTCATTGTGCCCTGTTATTGATATTTGGGACATTGAGCAATCTGTAATTAAATAAATTAGTGTATAATAATGTGCCCGAATGACATCATGTTGAACCCGTCAAGACATTTCATTAAACAAAGAGCAGCAGCTTGTCCTGTGAATGTAATTACTACTATAATATTTCACTGTAACAATAACCTGGGGTAAACAACATATACAGTATACACAACACCTTAGAAACCACCAAGACAGACATACTCATTTATCTCACTGTCAATATCATCAGTGTTCATCCAGTGGTATGAATCCACGAATGTATTCCTTCTCTTTCTTTCCTCTGCGTCCTCCATTATCAAGATCATTGTGGCTGTCCATCACCATTCTCAGCTCACTGTCAATCATGACCTATAATCTCTGCCCTTTATAATAAAGGTTACCATCTTCAACAAAATAAACCTGCACCTAAATAATGTTTTCCCACCTTGATCTTGTGAAGAAAGGTAAGCACCGGCAGATTTTTAATATGTGGAATTAAATACAGTATGTAATAATAAACAACTTCAAAGTATGAGGACATACTAAGGAATACGTCTTTCTAATTTAGAGAGGTTAAGCAATGTACAGTATCAGGACTTCTTAATACAGATTTTCAATCTAATGCTATGATCAGATTTAAGTATAGGGATTTCATTACATTTAATCACCAAAAAGATATGGCTACACATTGTATGCCCCACAATTCTATTTTTGACCTTTCTCCTAAAATTTCCTTTAAGATAATTGGTTTAGGAGCTAGGTCAGCTCTCCTCTGAAAATGTAGCAAGATATACCTTGATAGCTTGTTTGTTATACTGTAGAAAGGGCTATCAGTTATTGCATCTTAGGGTCTAACAATAGCACACGTTGACAGATAACAGCTGGTAGATAGCTAGATATATAATTTTTATACATGTATACTTTGTATGGGCTTGTAGCCGTGCTTGACTATGAATGAGCAGGAATCAACAATGTAGTAGGTGATTAGTCTGGAATTTGTGGGAAACAATGGCAGAAAAATATTTGTCTACACAGGTCATGCGTGGTTACAGTCTTGTTTTCTCTTCCCTGACAATAACTAAATGTCTGGTATGTACTGTAGGGTTACGTCACAAAACTAAGAATCTGGAGTGTAGCTCAAAACGGGGTGTGCTTTTCTAAAAGTAAGAATAGTGAGTAAAACACTCTGGTAAGTGCAACACAGTCTCCCCCTAGTGGGACAAATGCAAGTTCAGGAAACAAATTCATCAGTGTCTATTTTTTTTCCTTTTTTCAAACATTGCAATTTGCCCAGACTTGCAGAGAACACTAGCAGTACAAGTAAAGGTTTAAGTATCCTTAATCCTATGTGCAGCTGCTTTTAAGCAGTCGCCCAAAGGCTAGGCTTGGCTTCTCTGAAATGAGAGAACAAGTAAGCTCACTAAAAGACACATTCACAGTTTGTGATTTTTGCTACAAAGAGCATATGGAAAAACAGTATAGGACATGACATACAAAACACATCAGCTACACAATACATGTACACAAAAACAAATGTGGAAGCCTGCGACAGAAATATTTTTTTTACTTTCAAAAAAACATCAGCTGCCATCAACATGTTTAATGATTATTGTCCCCAGTGAAAAAAACAAACAAACTAAAAAAGGATAAGAGCCAGATGACAGAACCTGGTTCATCCTGCTATCTCCTTAGATTATGATGAAAAACAATCTACTTTGAAAGTAGTTTACTTCAAATGTTTAACTACAAGGTCCTCAAAAAATGGTCTGATTTCTTTCTTTTTTTAATAATTCCTTTACATAGTGAATTTAAATCACTCTACTATTTAATTACTGTAAAGATTTATCACTATTATGGTCATGATATATTCGAGTAATAAATTGATATATTAAAAATATTTACAGTAGAATATGGTGGCTTAGTGATTAGCATCTCCGGGGTCTGGGTTTGATTCTAACATTGGCGTCTGTGTGCTATGCACGTTTGCATGTTTTACCCATGCTTGATGGGTTTCCTCTTGGTACTCCGGTTTCCTCCCACAGTCCAAGGACATGCAGGTTATACTGTACGTGTGTGACCTGTGATGGATTGGCATCCCGCCCTGGCCCTGGGTGTACCCTGGCTCATGCCCTACATCTCCTGGGATACTCTCCAAGCCCACCAAGACCCTGTACACAGGATAAAGCGGTATAGATGATGAGTGACTGAGTGAATTTTATAAATGTTATTAATATTTGCAAAAGCTCTGTCAAATAAGTTACTAACAATCTTACCTGTAAAAATGATTTGTCACTGTGCCAAGTGACCAAAGTGATTTCACTTAAACATCATTGTTAATCTGTCCATGAAAACGGGAAGTGGTGAACTATTGAGAAAGACATGAAAGACATGAAATGGGCCCCAGGACTCTGATGAAAACTGGCAACAAACAAACAAACAAACAAACAAACAAACAAAAACCAAAAAGCTCTGGACTCTAGGGCAAAAATAAAGATCTTGGTTTAAATCTGCCAATTGTGCAATTTATATTTATTAGATGACTATGACCATTGCGATTTTAAAATTCTGAGTTTTACCTCACGATCTTTCTTAGTTCCTTTCAATGTGTCATCTCCCAGTCACTGTGAGCACGCAGAGTGACCTGTTGTGAAAGCCCCGCCCATTTCCACGGTTTAGTTCCATGTTGCGTAATCGTGAGTGACGTGAGCAGAATTGAGACAACCCGCTGTTTAAATGCAGCCGAATGCTTGTACTGTATGCATACATTCTAAATCTGTGTGAGAAGACGTACATGATGTTTTGGACACTGGTGCCGGTGCTAATCGGAGTTTTGTCCGCAGTGCTTTTACTCTACAATAGACGAACAAGGTGAGTTCAGGTTACTTGAAGAGTTCCCACTACACAGAGCTGTCCTGTACATTCTACTGCCGCTTATTATTTACCAAGATGCAGATTTGCATGCGCATAAACTGTGTTAGTTAACATGCACGTTTATTTAATCTGCGGACCTGTCACAGAAAAAGCAATAATAATAATAATAATAATAATAATAATTTTTTTTCTTTTTTTTTAAGGAGAAGAAATGAACCCCCCCTGGATAAAGGCAGAATTCCTTGGCTTGGTCATGCTCTTGATTTTGGGAAAGATACAGCAAAGTTCTTAACACAGATGAAAGATAAGCATGGAGACATATTTACAGTAAGGAGTTTGTTTATTAGTTATGCTCTAAAAGTTTAGGGTATTGGCTGACATTTCCTGCCCTATCTGGTGTTCATGTTTAAACAATCCACTGCAACTGCTTCAGTTCAATGTTCTATATGTGAATTAATCTATGCAAATTTATATGTAAATATAGTTTAATACTGTAACTCATAGCATAGTCTCCTTTTAGTGCAAATGGAGCACCGCTACAGAAGACTTCAATAACTTATACACTTAAATACTATCAGAAAGCTTTCTGTTTACAGAGACTTATCTCCTTACATCTTATCCTTAACCAACTTTTCAGGTTTTTTTCCCCCTTAGTTAATGTCTCATTTACTGTAGAGTTTTTGTGGGATGATCGTCACAAGATTCATGTTAGTCAGCGTGTCAGCTGCATTGCCAGGAGATGACATAATGTAGTTTCTGACACGGAGAACAGTGAAAAAAAAAAAAGTAGCCTACTGAGTTACTCAATGTGTCACATTTTCGATGTATTACTTAAGAAATATTTCGCACTGAAAGTTTCAACAGCTTCCTGTTATAATTTGATCTACAGGTGTGTGTGGCTGGGAATTATGTGACAGTCCTCCTGGATTCCAATTGCTATGATGATGTGCTTAAAGACTCCCAGTCCCTAAGTCTGACTCGCTATAGTCAACTTTTAATGGAGAGAATCTTCAACCTTCAGTTGCCTAATCATGACCCAGTCTCTGAGAGAAAAAGAGTGGATAAGTAGGTATTTGAGACTTGATGTGATTCAGCAGTCCCCAATGAATTTTATATTTACTGCTCAAATTCTTAAGGGAACACTTGGTTATAGTTTGAAACCACCCATAAGTGTACTAGTGTATATATATATACAAAGTTACCAGAAGAACACATATTCTCCAGCATGCTCAGTAAAACCTAACAGCTGTTTTCTTGCACAAATCTGTGTCTAAAACTCCTGATTTTAAGCAATGAGGTTTTACTCCAAATATTGACTGTTTATTTTATTACTCTTTATTGCTCTTTATGGAAGTTTCTTTTATGTAGAAATGTTTCCAAAAGCATCTTTTGCTCATGGCATGTATGTGCCCAAGACTTTTGCACAGTACTATAAGTAAAATAGTTGTTAGGTTTTACTGAGCTTGCTGGAGAATATGAGTTCTTCTGGTAACTTTGTCACACTCACTCCTTTCTGTTTTTATGCAAATCCCAGGTTTTTTGTTTCCATCTAAAAACTGGTCAGTCTTGTACTATATATTTTTTCTTTACAGTCATGCATATATTTTCCTGTAATGTTATTTATTTATTAATTTTTAAGTTATATATGAAAATACTGAATGATTTTGTACATAATTATGTAGACATGATAAAGATATATAACAAAATTGGTACAGCATATAATATGGTGCCTAAACCTTTTGCACAGTATTGTGTGTATATATATATATAAAATTTGACTTTTAAACATTTGTTTTTATGCAATATTTGATCTGTTATTTGCCCTCAGGTCTGTGATAAAGAATGGCACCACTATGTGCTGAACATTGAGTTCCCTGCTGTGTCTCTGTTTGTGGATGGAGCGTCCTTCGAGCCCTTCTTGGTCACAGAGGATTACCCTCTCCATGCCTCCAAGATTGGAACTCAGCTCACTATTGGTGCCTGCTGGCAAGGTAGAGTCACTGGTATTATGATTCTTTCTCCACTGTCAAAATAACGCAGCTTTCCTTTTACAGGTGAAAACCCGTCCATTTTCATTGCTGTGCTGTTATGTGCAAATAAATGTGACTTTTGTCCACAATGCATAGTTGAGATATTTGGTGGATGCAGGTATTTATTTAAATAAAAATAAAATAAACTAATAAACTAAATATTATCCAATTGTTTGATTATTGTCAAAATGCATGATCTTGTAAAAATCCTATTGATCCTTTCCTAACTAAAGCAAAGCCTCGTCTTTCCCCACTCTTCTTGTCTTACCTCCACAGACCTCTCAGGACATGACAATGACACAGAGACAGGCTCAGAGCCTTTGACAGGTTGCCTAAGTCTTTCCCTAATTGCACGAAAATTGAGAGTATGTTCATGAATTAACACCTCATACATGCAATCCTTGCACAGCTGAAAATAGCTTGACTTGAGCCGTGTGAGGATTGGATGCGCACACAGCTTCTATTTGCATAACATTTCCAGCACAAGGCGATCCTGACCAGATGTTGTGGCACACACATCCTGCCTGCTCTTATCTACTATTCATTCTATTTTATTTCTTTCTCTTTATCTAAGCCAAGCATTTTAATTTTCAATTTTATCAATTTTTATTTTTTCAATTTTATCAAAGGACGCGTTAAAAAAGTGCTGCAGTTTTTGTTTGTGCCAGCAGTTCTTCTGCAGGACTTAATTGTGATATATCGCTGAGTGACCCTAATGTTACGGACCTGTGTTGGAATATTTCAGAGCACAGCTCCTGCCTCAGCTCACATTGTCCTTCAGATGCACCTGTAATGAATGCAAGATCATGAGCAGCATGATCATAAGACATTAGGTACTTACTTGAGAAGGTGAAAAAAAAAATGATCTGATTCAACGAAGGACCCCTGCTTCCTCTGGCACACACTAGCTATGCATGTCTCGAATAGTTTCTAATATTTAAATCTATTTTTATTATTTATTTCATGCATCTTCATATTCATTTCCATTTATTCTTCACCACTTTATCTCTGTGTGGATCACAGTAATAATGCTCACCATGCAAAGGCAGAGCTGCATGAGGCTAGAGGCCTGTATTCGTCTATTCATCTCGACCAGCAGAGCAGAGTGGCCGTACTAACTTGCATGAATCATTTTTGATGTGTTTATGAAGATCCAGAGCATGCTTGAGTCCCTGGAGATTAAAAGCAAAAGACAACATGCTTTTTTTTTTTTTTTTTTTTTTTTTTTTAACATTTCATTAAGTTATTCATTCACTCCACCTCCTTGGTTTATCCAGGTGGCAGCGCTCACATGACCCAGTACTTCCGGGGAAATTTGGCTGGCCTCATGATCCGCTCTGGGAAGCTGGAGAATAAGAAGGTGATCGACTGCCTGTACACGTGTAAGGAGGGTCTGGATGTGCAGCTCCCAGAGGAAGTGGCTTCTGCAGTGAAGGTGTGAGCCTTATACATTTCTGTTGCTGATGTAGCACAACGGTAAAGATAGCTAAATGACCTGAGCTCTGAAGAATAAGATTCTTATAGCCTCACAAGATAAATGCCAGAGAGCTGGGTTTTTTATTTTCCAGGTGGATAGTTTTGAGATGGATGAATAAATGTCAGTGATATTAATTTTTTTTCAAGGATGGGCTGTGATGACTCAGTGAGTCTGACTCATTACTTTTTTTCAGGTGGACTTTAACCCCAATCAGTCTTCTCTAACTCTGGAGGGAGATGATATTGAGAGCTTTGAGAAGGTCATGCAGCACATCTCCTACCTGAATTCCAGACAGTTCCCCACACCAGGAATACGCCACCTGCGTGTCACCACCACTGTCAAGTTAGTATTCAGCAACCCTTTCTCCTTAACACTATTGTTTTGAATGCATTTTAAATGGGCATGATTTTATTGTTTGTATAATTATTTGATTTCGTAACCTAAATTGCTTGTACAACTTGATTTCCTTCACACTGTTTACTTTTTTTTAAAGCTTTGACCCATAAAGCAGCTTCTGAGTGTAGTCAAGTATGTCATTCCTGTATGTAGTGCCAGTCAGGTTAATATTTTTATATTTTTTGGTGCAATGATCTCCTCAGGTGCTTTAACGAGGAGACATGCATCTCAGTGCCTGATGCGGAGGGCTATGTGATGGTCCTTCAGCCAGAGGAGCCAAAGATCAGCCTGAGTGGAATCGACCACTTTGCACGAGGAGCGGCTGAGTTCGAGAGCACTGAGGGTGTGACTCTGTTCCCTGAACTGCGTGTTGTCAGCACTATCACACGTGAGGTGGAGGCTGAGGCAGAGCCTGAGGGAGAAGATGAGCCCACGGGTACGTCATCACAGTCACAGCCACGAAAACGAGAGACCCAAACAAACTGAAAGATTGAAATAGTGAGAGGTTGAAAACCTTTAGGGGGTTATAGGAGAGAGAAATGAAAGAACGAGAGCTGTGCCATCTGCCGGATCTGTGATGAGAGGAAGTGAAAAATACTTTAAGAAGTATGTGCTGGAGGACAAGCCAACTTGAGGTTTCAAGAGATTTATGGTGAACTTTAAGAGGAAAAAACAGGCTGTGAGGTTCTGGAAATAATCCATGCCTCTCTATGAGACTTAAAGATGAATGATGGCAAAGTAGCAGCAGAAGTCTAACAGTATTTATTTGTTGGCTTGTGTTCTTTGTCTAGTCTTAATCATCTGAATGGTAATGTTTAAGTGTATGACTTGCAAAGTATTCCTAATTCCCTCAGCATCAAGTAGGAAAAATGCACTAGATAACTTTTAAATAGATTTGATCTGAATCAATATAAAAATGTCTTTGGCAGTGCAAGAGTCTGTGGTTTCTGAGGAGATCGTGCATAACCTGGACACGTGTGAAGTGACTGTAGTTGGAGAAGATCTGGATGGAAATCACGAGAGTCTGGAGGTGGATTTGGCTCAGGTTCAGCAGCGAGGCCTGGAGATTAGCTCCTCCAACATGGGCATGGTCATCACTGGTGTGTTTCTATAAAAAAAATATATTTACAAAACTATTGAATACAAGAGATGACGAATTATAACTGATTGTAATAATTGGTCACATTGTGTAGAAATTCTACCTATTAACTCTGATGATTTGTTCTTGTCTGGGCTCAGGTGTAAACACTATGGCCAACTACGAGCAGGTCCTGCACCTCATCCGTTACAGGAACTGGCACACAGAAGCTCTGTTTGATAGGAAGTTCAAACTGGTCTGCTCAGAACTCAATGGCCGGTATATCAGCAATGACTTCAAGGTTGAGGTAAGGCTAACCAAACACAGTCTTTACAGTACTGTTTTTTCAGGCTGTTTGAACTATGATGAAATCATATCAGTGTAATATTTTTTTAAAAACAGAATGTCCAGGTCTTAAAAGCGTGTCTGCACTGAATTGGAATTAATTGTTCTTTATGGGGGTCAGTTATAGCTCAGAGGGTTAAGGCTCTTGGTTTACTGAGTGGAAGATAGGTGCAAGTTCCAGCTCCACTAAGTTGCCACTGTTGGGCCTTTTGAACAAGGCCCTTAAACCCTGTCTGCTCCAGGGGTTCGCTCTAGAATATGCATAGAAAGAATTTCATTGTGCGGTAATGTATACAGTATGTGACAAATAAAGACTTGACTTAACTGTGGTACTGTCTGTGTGTGTTTTTTCAGGTCAGTGTGATTCACACAGCTAACCCAGTTGAGCATGCTAATAATGCCATGTATCAACCTCAGTTCATTAACCAAGTCAAGCATGCCTCAGTGGACCTGTCAGGACACAACCTGGCCAACACACATCAAGCTTCAGGTATGGCCTATCTTAAAGGCAGATAGAAATCTGGGGCAGATATGGAAATAAGTGTTTTTGCTTTCTTTTCGTGCTGCAGTTTGACAGATTATGCATTATGCATGGGTGTGTAACTGTGAAATGGAAATTTTTTATTCACTGTCCTCAGTAGCCACATATCGCTGACAGCTGTTAAGTGAAATGTGTCTAAACACGTCTTCCTTCGCTCGGTCTTGTTCTCTCTTGCCCCAAAGTTGTACCCAGTGCTGCCACAATCGTCATCGTGGTGTGTGTCAGCTTCCTGGTGTTTATGATCGTTTTGGGAGTGTTTAGGATCCGTGCCGCTCACCAGCGCACCATGAGAGACCAGGAGAACGGCAAAGAGAATGAGATGGACTGGGACGACTCCGCCCTCACCATAACAGTCAATCCTATGGAGGTACAGCGGACAGTAGATGCAACCTGTGTGTCTGGTGTGGATGAAATATTGTGTTTAAGAGCATACATACTAACGAATCGATGTCAATCACAGCCAGCTAGCAGGCGTACAAAAGCATGTGCATTCACGAATACAGCGAATGATTAAACTTCATTCATTCATTTCCATACCGCTTTATCCTTCTATTCAGGGTCGCGGGAACCTGGAGCTTATCCCAGGAGGCTTAGGGCACAAGGCGGGGTACACCCTGGACAGGGTGCCAATGATTAAACTTGTAAAACAAAATTGATTATTAATACTAATGAACGCCTCTTATGGACATTTCTGGCTGTGAGAGCCAAATCATCAGCTGTCACTACTTTTATATTTTTCCAGTTAATTAGCCAGAACAGCATGAATCCTTCATATTTTTTCTCTCTCGTGCCAGGCTGTTGTTATGGAAACACTCGTTATTCTTTCAGCAGCAACAGTTTGTGGCAACACTTACAAAAGCAAAAATATTAGTCAGGGTGGTAAAACAGTATTGAATACACCCAGAACATTTGTAATAGTTGTTGTTTGACTATTACAGTACTACAGCATTCAGCACAAGTCTTGTGGATGAAAAAAAAAATCCATCCTTATCGTTCTCTTCTTTCTTTTCCTGCCCTGAGAAGACTTATGAAGATCAGCACAGCAGCGAAGAGGATGAGGATGAGGAAGAGGAGAGTGAAGATGGCGAGGAGGAAGACGACATCACTAGTGCGGAGTCAGAGAGCAGCGAGGACGAGGAAGGTGCAGAGCCAGAGGACCAACAGGGCACCAGCCGACAGCAGCAGCTGGAGTGGGATGACTCCACTCTGACCTACTGACGCTGCCGAGTGCACACACCACTCTGATAACATGCGAAAAATGCGCCCACGCACACACAAACACACAGTTCCACCTGCCTACCCACTCACTCACTGTCTCACCTCTCCACCAGTGAGGAGTTCCAGTTTTCCTCGCCAGATTCCCCACCTACAGAGCCATGAGTTTAAACTAATAAATCCTTAAAGCAAAATCCGTATATATATATAAATATATATATATACCTATAAATACATATATATACATATTTAGTGTCTGTGGTGACGGATGTTGCGGAATTAGCTTACTTTCCACTGGCCAAGGCTTCCCTGGTGTCAGCTTAGTGGTGATGTTCAGTGTAGTATAATTATCACATAATAGTCGAATGCAAGTTAAGTTTTTACTTTTTATTTTGTATTTATTTGTGGGATACCTGGCCTAGATTTAATTTTTATTAGCTCTGTAACAAAATCGGCTTGCACCATTTTCCTCGTTTTACATGTAACGTCATTGAAACCGAGAATGATTTTATGTATATTGCACACAAATTTGGGATTAGTTTGCTACAGAACTTTAAAAAGAAGTTTCGCCTCTTCGTTTTTGATAATTCTTCTTGCTCTTCTTGCTCCATGTTTCTTTTTCCTTTTTATAGTGCATGAAAATTTGCAAAGTCATAGTCATGCGTGTAGAAGAACCTTGCTTTCTGATATTTTGTAAATATGATGAAATCATGGTGTCCAGTATCTAAAGCGTTGCAGTACCTGCTGTAGAATAAAAAATTTTTTTGTTACAGAGGCTCTAGCATGTTTCGGTTAAAAAATGCTCTTCCATCATGCTCGTGCGCTTTAGAGAGAGAAACCCATGACAGAGGCTGAGGTTTCTGTGGCAAAGTGTTGCTTATTCTGTCTTATCTTTTTTTGATTATTGTTATTATTTTCTATTTAACTGAGCGGGTGGGCGTGAAAATCGGCTAATGTAGGCTTGCACAGGTGCAAATGCTACAACTTACGAGGCATTGTTGTTTTTAATTTCTGTGAAGTCCGCTATTGGACAGAGGTTTATACTTTTGGACCCTCAGAATAATCACGTTCAGGTGATGATTATACATTTGTTTAAATGGTACTGTATGTTGTACAGTTGAGACACTCTGCATTTAAGCCATCTTGGAGTGGTAGTGGTACTTTTTCCTGTAACGATGTCTACTGTCATAACCCCTACTGATTAAGCCAGTCTGATGTAACTTGGACAAACGTTTGAGCTTCATGACATCTGTGCATTGCCATGATGGATAAAAAGTCTCTGATCGTTTGTTACTCCAGTCAGTTGCATTTCTTTTTGTTTATATTTATACTTTGGTGTACAATTCACTCACTCATTGACGGCCTGGTCATTCCAGTCCTAGAAAAGGATTTTATGGGATTATTATATAACGTAAATGCTTGAGGAAGAACTCTGCAGCCTCATCGAGAGGTCATTCATCCGTTTGATTTCTCTTAAACCAGTGCTCGATGGCTTTTCTGTGTCTGTATAAAGGTCAGGTTTGGAAAGAAATGTTACATATTTACGTTAAGCAGAATGTTGGATTTAGGTGAAGTGGTACTTTGTTTAGATTGTAATTTTCCTGATTCATTGCATGGATGTTTTCTGTTTACTGCTGAAATCCAAAAGTTTTTTTTTTGTTTCTGTTGTTTCTACTGCTGTTAAGATTAGTCTAATTTAGTTTCTGTTTTTATGACTGGCAGGTAAGGACATTTAGAGATTGGTCAGGGTGCTTTGGCGTGTCTGATAATCTTCCCTTAATTGGAAATGTTTGATGTTTCCCATCACAATCTGGCAACTGGTTCTTCTCAGAAAAAGCTCAGACCTGAGGTGCAGTCCATGATTGATTTAGCAAAGCTGGGAGTGCCTTTCGCCTGAAACTGCACATCAACATAATTAACACAGCCCTCATCCACGCCATTCCAACTGGTGGCCATTTCTTTCTTTTGTAATTAACTACATTAGGATTGTACAGCTATAGCAAAGTGTTTTTTTTGTTGTTATTGGGGTCAACAGCTAGTTTTTATCAGTAGTGATTGTTTTAATTGTCCTGCATAGATGTCCTGTGTTCATATTGATGTGTAGAGAACGTAGATCCATATTGTATCATGAATAAATATTGTACTAAATCATGTTTGAGGAAATCCACCTCTAAAAAGATGTATATAATTGAAATTCTTTAGGCAGTGTATGTGGGTATGAAAATTAACAATGTGTGTATAGTGAAATCTCATTTTAAAGTTTAATGCCTGATTTCCTAACCAAGACACAGGGCAGCATGAAAATCATAAGAACTTGTCAAATATCCTTTTCCCCTTTGCACAGTTTTCTAGCACAAATTGTGTCATGATCTGTGAGAATATTTTTTGCTTATGATATTTTATATTTAGTACAATCACTTAACTCTGTTTATTTGTTAAGTCACTGGATGAAAGCAGGCCATTCCATGTTTGAATGAATGGAAATTTTAAAGAAATGGCTGTCCGGGTGAGTCTTTCCAGCTGAAGCATTAACTAAGAAGGTAGGACAGAACAATATGAATTTTCTCTGCAGGTTTGTAATTTTTTTGATTATCTATGAAGTAAAATTTACATTGTGCTCCATGTACTCAAGCATCCATGTCCAGCCTATGAAAAAAAGGAGTCTGAAAGTAGGGTTGTTGATCTCATGTACTATGGCTTGGGGTTGTCAAATAGTAATATGAAACTAAAGGCCTAACTACTGAAACACACTTTGCAAATGGCTTTGTCTATTTTGTTTAGTTTTTTTTGTAAAGAAAGGTAAGCAAGGTTGAGAAATGTTGGATGCAGCCCTCATAATCATTCACTTTTCTACATTCAGTGGCAATTTTTGGTGAAGGTGGTGCTTGCTCATGAACAAAATAAAGGATGATGAGATGAAATAAAATTTTAGACTCCTTGTTCTTTTCCCCTTAATAGATACTGTATTGATTACCCAGAGTTGTTTTAGGATTATCTATAAAATATTTAATGTGGTTAGAAAAAAAGCTATGGTCACACAACAAATGTGGCATTCTTACCTGAATATATTTGAAAGAAAAAATGTTGCAGTTACTTTTACAGGTAATTTATGTAAAAGGTTTTTGTTTCCTTGGGTACTGTTGATACTGTGTGCCTTATGTCTGACCTCAGGTCAAGAAGCCTACCTTAAAGATCTTCAAGTCTTCATTCACAACCTGACACATATTAAAATCTCTGCTGGAAAACTAATTGGCACAACTAATTGGTACACAGTAACCATACTGTGGTAATGTAATGCAATGCCACGCAGAAATGTAGTGAAGTGAAAGTACAAATATTTACTGTACAATGTAGTGAAGTAAAAGTAACTTCTAATAAAACTGCTCAATTAAAGTACAGATATGTAAAATAATTCCTTAAGTAGAGTAATGAAGTAAATGTACTTACCTTAGTTTACTTACCTTTAGTTACCTTTACCTCTGGCACCTTGCACAGAAGCACAGTTTTTAAGCAAATTCTATAAAACAATGTGATTAAAAAACATTTTAAATGAGTAGAATTATTTATGTTTGGAATAACACTCATACATGAGTAGATGAGCTTTCGACAGCCCAAAGGCCAAGCTTCCCCTATTTTTTTTTTTTCAGACTGTGGTTATCGTTTAATACGACTTAATTGTAAAATTTTGTTTTACTTATTAACTCAAAGTTGGAATTAACTCAATTGAAATAGCATAATATTACTATATTTTGATGATATTAAATCACGATTTTCGGTAGTACATATTTGCAATATACTACTGAAGATTTAAATATATTTGAAATATAATAAAATAAATATTTACACACTAGGTTGGTTTCTGCATTACAACTGTTTTTCTTCCAAATATTTTCCCATAGGAATGAATGACAACTTTGTGAGCAAATATTTGTGCATCACTCATATTATTTGAATGCAAATACATTAGCAACACCATAGCATCCATGTGGGATACCATAGCAGTCACCAAGCAACCATCTTGGAGTTGTATAGGCTTTTCAGTTATTCTGTATCTTTCTCAGGAAATGCACACAGCTTGGCCAAAAAATGTTGCATACTCTAATATTTTGTTGGACCGGCTTTAGCTTTGACTATCAACCATGCTTTAACAACCTTATGCAATTTCATAACATTGATTTACGTCCAGAGCTGCAGTTCTTGCTTGTGTCGAACCATAACCCAATATTATTCCTCATGTTCCCAAAACCACAATTTGAGCCTGATGAAATGTGGCATTTTTGTCCTGGAATAAGCCCATACCTTTAGGGAAAAATATTGGGATAACCTGGTCATTCACTTCACTGACTTTATTTTATTGCCACATAACATCACTAAGCCTAGATCTACACTATGCAATATGGTTGCATTGCTTCATGTGCTTCACTTCTTACCCCGAAGCACCCATAACTCTGGAATAGGGACAATCTGGACTCATCAGACCACATGACCTTTATTCATTGCTCCAAAGTTTAATCTTTAAGCCGTTTAGTAAATTGCAGCCTTTTTCCAAAAGCCTCACAAATGTTGGTTTTCTTATGGCCATACACCTGTTTAGTCCCAATCCTGTGATGGAAACGCTCTTACTTTCACTATTAAATATAGCTCTAATTTTTTTGCTTTTTCCTTGCTAAACAGTGCTGGGGACAGTAAAAGTTTGGCCTGAGTGAGCCATCTCTCAGCTCCAGGACTGTATTAAACATACAGAATGGAATATATATATAGCCATGAGACAGAGCTGGAAGTGTACACATCATCAATACTGTACTACATTAAATACAGGGTCAACAATGTCACCATTAGCAAAAGTCCCTCTACAGCATCGACACATGGAAAACAGCTGGGCCTGATAGTGTCCAAGGGTGTGTACAGCAGACCTGAGCTGACCAGATAGCAGAGGTATTCACACACATTTTCAACCTCTTACTCTAAGTTAATGCACAGCCCTTGTATCCTTCAAATCCATAATGGCTCATCCTCAAAAACCCACAGTAACATAATCCACAGTCTAAAGTCCAGATGATGTCACACATGCCATTTTAAAATGCTTTGCACAACTGGTAGACACCAAATCAAAGACACTGCTCCAAACAGATTGACTGAGGATGCTATCTGTGTGGAGATAAATGTCTATTGGATCAGACTACATGGGACAGCCTTCACTCCCTATGTTCATCAGCAAGCCTTGACCGCTCATGACCCTGTCACCTGATCACTGGTTTTCCTTGCTTGAATCACTTTTCGTAGGTCCTGACCACTGCAGTCTGGGAACATCCCACAAGAGCTGCAGTTTAGGAGTTGCTCTGACCCACTAGTCTATCAATCACTTAACATTTCTTTTGGAATCAATCAAATCAATCCATCCACATTTTCAATATCTCGTTACAATGGTGGTTGGAAATGGTAAATGAACCTTTTGTGCATTTTAGCAAATGATGTTTTTCTGGAAGCAGAAAAAATGTGCAAGCATAAGGATTTGTTAACAAGGAACAGATTGTAATGGCTAGAGGACTGGGTCGAAGGAACTACAAAAGTGCAGCTTTTATGGGATATTCCTGGTCTGCAGTGGTCAGGACCTACCAAAAGTAATCCAGGGAAGGAAATCAGTGCATAAAATACGACGTGGCAGTGGTGACCTTGTATAACCTTGATGCCCTAACATGATGTCATTGCGCTTTTATTTGTAAGACACGCAATTACATCATTAAATATTAAAAGCACTGCCCTTAACTCAATAGCAGTAGACAGACTATTTGTTCTAGTGAATTCTCAGTCAAGAATAATCTTGCTCAAACATTGCTCCATTTTTACACCAATTGTGCCCCCTAGCGTTTAAAACGTGAAAAACTGGTGGTGAATAGAGAATAAACTTGTACAGATCTCTGTAATGTCAATCTGTGTGTTGTCAATAAATTCACATCATTTCAAGTGTAGCATTTTTAAATCCTATTAGTACTCAATTAACATACTGGAAGCATAATAATGTTATATCTATTTACTAATATTAATGAATAATTAGTGTTAATTACCAGTTGCCACAACATCCTGTAAACAAACTCCTGATACCCTGTATATGACTTGAGTTTCAACTGTAAACTTGAACACATTCATATTATTATAACATTCCCACACAACCATATTTAATCTGTTACAATCATACTCAGATTTTTATTTATTATTTTGTCATAGAAATGTGCTTGCGTATGCTGTGTGACTCAGACACCAAGGCTACTTCCCCATTTATTATTATCTCACAATTAAAATTTTACATGAAAATAATTACGTCTTTTGAAAAAAATATATATATATTTTTTTTATTACTTAACACTAGTAATGAATATTTCTATACATGACATAGGAGAAGGTACAATTAGTAATGTCTTATCTTCATGACTACAGCTTGCAATTTGTAATAAAAAGCATGTGGCCCTGAAAACTCAAAATGTCAAAAATGAACAGCTGTGATTTCATTTACATCAGCCAACGTGTATCATAAATAGGATATTACATTAAGAAGTGTAAAAGTGGGACATTTACCCAAAAAAAATAAACGCCCTGTTAGAAAGTTCTATTAACTGAAATTTCAAAATCAAGATGGTAATTTTTTCCCCTTAAAGCTGCGGGCAAAACACAGATCATCAAACACAGTGTACCAAATGTAAATATTATACATAAAATCTGATCAAGAAATTCTTAAATTTCATTACACTGTACCAAAAAAAAGTACAATCACACACACAGACACACAAAACATGAAATAAGTAAACCATGTTAATTATAACACAATTAAGAAACTCTGTTGAATGGCACTTAAGAAGTGATCCAAAAACTACAGAGCTAAATATTACAATAAAACACCTAAAAATCCACACAAGTCATTTCTATCACTAAGTCTGTCTCTTTTCAACTCCAGAGCTAGCTAAGGCCATGATCTTATCTTCAGATCCTGCAGGAATTGAAAAAAACATTAGGTTAAAACGCAATACATGAAGTCAAATATCACACAAAACACACACGACAGTGCTATCAAGAGAAGAACAATATTCATATTTAACGCTTCATATCTAATCCTTAAATGATGACGTATCCAAGTCATAAACGTGTCATGAAAGACGCTGCGAGTTGTCGTTACGGTTTAAATCCCATTGTGTTGCAACGTCACGCTACCATTAACTGTAGTTACCACATTACCAAGTGTACGTTCAAGTCAAACCAAGACTTTTGATTATTCAGAATAACAAAACAGTTAGAGTAAAAACTACCATTTGTTCTATTCTATATAATCCCAGTGTTTCACTAGTGCTCAGATCCCATCAAGGTAAAAAGTTCTCTCAGTACGCTGGAGCCAGGATCAGACTTCCTGCTTCAAACGCCGGCCTACCAGGAACTCCATTAATGGCCAAAACATGAGGGATGTGGCAATAACTCCCACCCGAGTTCCTGTAATGTGCAAGTGGCACACATTGGCAACAAATTATCCGTCGATGTTCAAAAATCACGTGTTCAACACACTGTACTGCAGTGAGCTCAGAGACATCTTGGCCAGGATGGTCATTCACACATTTCTTCTGTAAATCTCAATCGGTTTCATGCCTTCATTCATGAGATATTTCATCACAATTCACGATTTGACTTGAACGACCCTCATATTTCGCTGACTTTATAATCCCGCCTATGCATTAACAGCTACGTGTATAATTACTGTTGTAATTACAATACATTACAGTTCCTAACCGGTTATAGTCGATTATTGAGGCAAATCTTCTATCACATGTTTAAGACATACAGCAGTTATGTCAGTCTTATAAGTTACGAGTTATCATCATGTAAATTAAATTAATCAGAGATTTAAATAGATACATTTTAGTGATTTCTTGTCCAAGCGAGAAAATAATTCCACATTAATGGAGTCATCATGACAAATAGCCATGCTTAGATTACTATTCCTTTGCTTTAATGCTCATGCAAACTTTCCAGGAAATCACCCATGTCTACCTCAGAATAATACTCTCCATCTCGTGCTGTCAGTAACCACGTCATCGCTCCATACTCACCCGTACTCGCTGTGACTTTCTCAAACTGGCTCAGAGTGGCACTGACATTTTCTGTAAGAAAAGCTTCATCCGCTGCTGTAAGCTAGGAAACAAAACCAGCATGCCTTAAGGAACATTTAATAGTGTGTACTTGTTTCTCAATCCTACTACTAATGTAATATAATACATTAACTATGACAATACTATGACATGATGGACTGGTTTAAAAAAAAAAAAAAAAAAAAAAAAAAAAACCACAGCAAATTTCACCACAATAAAAAACAAAAGAGTTAACCTGCATGTTGTCTTATCACTACTGTATACAATCAGCATTATATACACGCTGCTGTTACAGAAAATTAGTCAACACCTTGATGAGGAAAATAAAATTCTACATGGAATAGGCTTTTCACCTTCTCGTCCAGTTTTCTCAGGGCTGTGAGGATCTCCAGTTTCTGCTGAGTGTACACATCTCTGGGAAGTTTCCCAACCATCACATCACGGTCCATCTAAAAAAGATCACAAAAGTATAAAACCAGACCATTAAATCTCATACTCTTATAATGTGACGTGTTTTATATACCCCGATCAGCCATAGTGTTGAAAGAATTAACGTTAAACCATCTAGTCTTTAGACTCCCTTGTGTGATTAGTTAGGCTTGGGACGTACAGTATTTCTGCATTACCTCAGCCAGTCTGGTCCGTAATTGTCCAGGTTGCTTCTTTGCAAATAGTCGAATAACTTCAGGTGTCTTAAATGCTTGGCTGATGGCAGCTTGGATAGCCTGAGAGAGAGGACAAAGTAAAAAAGAGTTTTTTTTTTCTTTTTCAAGACTCTGCATGAAAAAAGCTAAATTGACATTTAGACATTTGGCAGAAGCTCTTATCCAGAGCGACTTACAAAAGTGTCCAGTCAAACACTGACACATAATTTGCCAATTCGGAGAAAATACAGAATCAGTATTGATGTTTGTATAAAAACGTCTTACTAGCTGCATCCCTCCCAATTCGTCCACGAGGGTCATGTTTCCCGTCATGAGCTTCTTCAGCGACTCGTTAAACTCACTCAACTGCTCCAGTGTCTCTTTCTTGGTTTCCTCATATTCCTCATCATCAAGTTCGTCTCTGAAATAAAGAAATAATTGACAAGACAGGTCATAAATAAATAAATAAATAAATAAATAAATAGTAATAACTTGTGATTACATTTCCTTTAAACGTATTTTAAGTTTGACATTGACAAATTTTTCTATTTTCACTGGTTAACCTTTTCCTTATATTTTCCACAATGCTATTTGACTATTAGCTGAGTGGCACCTGTGGGATTTATATAGCATTCTGAATGGTAATCCACAGGTAGAAATTAAGTAACTTTCAACCCTGGGAAAAAAGTAGAAAACAACAGACACCTCATAGTTGTCTTTTGATAGCAAAAAGTTAGTCAGTGATCAATCTGTATGTTTCTCCTCCAGTGAAAGAAAACGGTATAGTCACAAAACAATAATTCAGTTCTCTAGGGGGCACAAAGTTTGGACGTTGGTGCAATGGAAAAGGGTCTGATGAGTCCAGATTGTCCCTATTCCAGATCACATAAACCACTGTACAAGCCTCTGGAAGCAGTGTTATGACCTGGTATTGTTTCAGTTGGTCAGGTCTAGGCTCAGCAACGTTATGTGGCAATAAAAGTCACCTGACGACCTGAATGACCAGGTTATCACATCTATGGGTTTTTCTTCCCTGATGGCACAACCATTTTCTACAATGACAATGCCAAGATGCACTGGACTTCGAAAGAATGTAAAAGAGTGGTTCTGGGAGCATAAGGAATCATGTTCAATCATATCATGAGAAATTCTCCGCAATGGAAAGAAATAATTTGACGATGCATGGGGTTGATAAAAAAAACAATGTCAAATCAAATGCACACCATATTCAAAACTGAAGGGGACATTTTTGTGTTCAATTTGTTTGGATTAGGTAGTGTGTATAGGTGACTTGGGTCAGTGGTGGCTCAGTGGTAGGTTTCTCACCTGCCATGCCAAACCCCAGTCACTGGATACATGCCGGTCCCAAACCCAGGTTCAATTCCCACCCAATGCCCAAACCCCAGTCACTAGATGCCGTGCTATTCCCAAGCCCGAGTTCAGTTCCCACCCATTGCCCAAATCCATGTCACTGCAGTGTCAGTCCCAAGCCCGGAAAAAATGGGAGGGTTGCATCAGGAAGGCCATCCAGCATAAACCCTGTGCCAGGTTGTATGCAGACCGGATTGAGACCCCTGGACGTGAGCAGTTGAAAGACTAACAGCATCAAGCGTATACAGTATATGTGACTTGTTGCTTACTAAGAATTATTGTATAATAACTGCTCTTGCAATGTCATCCAGGGATGTCAGCATAGCACACAACCACAAGTTCTCCCAGAAACTGGAACATCAGTTATAAAATAAATTTAAAAATCAGCACCAGAGTCTCTGGTTTGCCTAAATTAATCATTTTTAGGATCTTCCTGCAGAGGAGAGTTAGAGTGAGTAGAGCTGATGGCAGTGGGGGACTTTACCTGCACTCCTCCAGATCCTGGAGCTGCTGCATGAGCCGGTCCAGCTGCTCCTCCATGTTCTGCTTTAGTTTCCCAGTTTCTGATTTCCCTCGAGAAGCCATTGTGTCTTTCTTCAATCGCCTTAAGATCAAAGAGAGTTGATTAGCCAATCAGAAACAGGTCAGGGTTTTAACTCAATAAAACAAATGCACTCCACGTGAACATGTACAACAGCAGGTTACGTCCGTTTACCTTTTATGTGAAAAAAAGACTTCATTAGTTTAGAGATTTACAGCGCTTGCGGTCCCACACAACATTTAAAAGTCTTTACGGAATAAGAAAGAAAGAAAGGGTGGGTCTGTCGGTGTTTTAACTGAATGTGAATTCTTCGGCACAACCTGTAACCTAAGGACCCGTTTAGTAGGTTCCGAGTTTGCCTGAGTAAAAATCATAGCGAGTGTTAAGTAAAGTATCCTGCAACTAACCTACACCTACAGTAGTGGTTAATACTGTCGCCTTGCACCTCCAGGGTTTGATTCCCGCCTCGGTCGGTGTGCATGGAGTTTGTATGATTTCCCCATGCCTGGCGGGTTTCCTCTGGGTATTTCACGTTTCCTCCCCCAGTCCAAAGACATGCATTTTAGATTAACTGGCATTCCAAAATCGACCATTGTGTTTGTGTGTGTGTGTGTGTGTGTGCTCTGCGATGGATTGGCACCCTATCCAGGGTGTACCCTGCCTTGTGCCCAAAGTCCTCTGGAAAACGGTCCAAGCCCCCCGTGACCCTGTACCAGGATAAACTGTACAGAAGTTGAATGAATGAATGAATGATGCATGGGAAACACTAAAATGTGCAGGAGAGAGGTACCCTCCAGGACCAGTGTTGAGAACCACCGTACCACAGGCAATTTCAGAAAGTTACAATGCATGTTTTGTTTTGTTTTTGCTTGTGAAGGAAATCACTGGACCTGGAGGAAACCTACAAGGCACAGGAAGAACTTACACACTGACCTGAGGCTAAATTCAACCCACTACCTTGGGTGTGAGGTAACAGTGCTAACCACTCATCTCACTCAATCACTCACTCATCTTCTATACCGCTTAATCCTGTATTCAGGGTTGTGGGGATCTGGAGCCTATCCCAGGAGGCTTAGGGCATGAGGTGGGGTACACAATCCATCGCAGGGCAATTTGGGAACATCAATTAGCCTAACCGGCATATCTTTGGACTGTGGGAGGAAACCGGAGTACCCGGAGGAAACTCACCTAGCACGGGGAAAACATGCAAACTCCATGCACACAGAGACGGGAATCGAGCCTGGCTGGGAATCGAACCCGGACCCTGGAGGTGCAAGCGACAGTGCTATTCACTACACCGCCCTGTGCTAACCATTTATTATATATATGTGGGGGCCAGGGGTAGCTCAGTGGTTAAGGCATTGGACTATGGTTCGGAAGATCCCAGGTTCAAACCCCACAACCACCA